>JAHBMJ010002909.1:0-14834 GCA_018398765.1 Chromera velia
CAGGCAGGCAAAGAGACAGACGCACATCATTCAGAGAGATGCAGGCAGGCAAAGAGACAGACGCACATCATTCAGAGAGATGCAGGCAGGCAAAGAGACAGACGCACATCATTCAGAGAGATGCAGGCAGGCAAAGAGACAGACGCACATCATTCAGAGAGATGCAGGCAGGCAAAGAGACAGACGCACATCATTCAGAGAGATGCAGGCAGGCAAAGAGACAGACGCACATCATTCAGAGAGATGCAGGCAGGCAAAGAGACAGACGCACATCATTCAGAGAGATGCAGGCAGGCAAAGAGACAGACGCACATCATTCAGAGAGATGCAGGCAGGCAAAGAGACAGACGCACATCATTCAGAGAGATGCAGGCAGGCAAAGAGACAGACGCACATCATTCAGAGAGATGCAGGCAGGCAAAGAGACATCTATGCAGGCAGACAGACCTCCTCGGCTGCTGACGGATCCGCCAACCACCGCCACTGGTCGCTTTGATTTGAGCCTCCAGGCCCCCCACCCCCTCTTGAACTTCTCGATTTACCAGTCCCGACTGCCGCGAAAGTGCACGTGAGAGGCCTGGCTTTCAGGACGACCTCTGCAGGGCCAGCCGGGGAGGGCAAAACAGAGCTGAATGGGCAAGCAGACACTTGGACGAACAGACCAACAGACAATGAGAGAGCGCTGGAAGCAAATCATGAAGTTGACCAAAATTCGAGTGCAGCACGGAACGAGGGATGCTTGCTGGATGTATGAGTGAGTATGAAGGGAATGCGGAGGCATACTGCAGAGAGAGAATTGCCGGAAAGAAGCGTCTTTTTTTTCCTTCACCAGACTTGATCTCTCTTTCCTGATAGCCGAAAGAAAGAAACATCGCGGTGGAGGAAGAGAGACTTTTTGTTGAAGACCCTTCAAAGTTAACTCCTCCTCCAGCAAACCCGCCCATTGCACTTCTTTCTTGCTGAAAGCATCTCCGGCAAGTCCCAACAGACAGCCACAGAGGCACAGAAAGAAATACGCAGACCACTTCGAAGAGTTGCCGCGGTCAATTTGAAATAAAGGCAAACCAAAGAAATGGGAGCTCAAAAGCAAATGGAGATGGGAGGCAGCAAGAGGGAGCGAAGCAGAAGAAGAGGAAGAGGAAGAAGACGAGGAGGGAAAACACGGAAAAAGAAGAAGGATTGGGAGACGGAGACTGCCAACGCAATTACGGTCTGCCCCTGCTGACTCTTTTTCTTCGACTCCTCGATCGTTGGCAGGCGCCATGTCTGCGCAGAAGTCATGCACTCACCAGCCATGTTTGGTCAGAGAAAAGACCCACAACTGTCGCACCACATGCAGAAAGGAGAGGACGCCCGAAGCAAGAAAAGTGGAGAGAGAACGCAGCAAAGGGTGGATGGAAGGAATTAGGACGACATGCACCGAATGAAACGGAATCATGGAGGTAGAGAGAGAATGACGCGACATGAAAACAGAAAGGCGCAGACATACAGAAGGATTGTTGCCACAATAATGCAGTGTGTCCAGACATACAGACAGACAGATGATGAGAGAGACCGATATTTAGGGAGGCAGATAGATCGGGAGGCATGCAGACCCACACACAGACAGGCAGGTGAACGAACGGGCAGACAACCGAGTGAAAAAGCAACTCAGTCGCAAAAGAAGAGAAGAGGAGAGGAGAGAAGAGGAGAAAGCGCAATTTAGACGTGAAGGGAAGGGAAACAGCCGACTCCTGCCACTGCAATGCAACGAACGAACAAGCGAACGCAACACTACACCAAACTTTCAGTCATGTGGCAAAATGTCATTCCAAGGCATTTTCGCTGGTTCACTTCCTACCTAGTTGCCTGCCTGCTTGCTTTCTAGAAGCCTGACCACCTGTCACACTTCTTCAGACTGACTGAATGACTAACTCACTGACCGACCTTAAACCTCTTGTCGTATTTGAGTGCCGTCTCCACACGAGCTGAAGTATCTCGACACACATATGGTCAAGTGGAAAGCAAGGGGGACAGACAGAGAGAGAGACAGAGAGAGAGAGAATGAGAGAGGTGTGGAGACGCTGAAGAAAGCAAAAACCCGCAATTCTCCATACCCGTGCAAGAGTGGTTTTTCCTTGTGTGCATGCTGAATTGGTCAACGTCCCTTTGAGTCGTTGTCAGTCTATCAATGCAATTTACATGAGGACCCTGGCCATGCTTATCAGACAGCCACTTAGCTAGTTGGTCAGTCAGTCAGTCAGTCAGTCAGTCAGTCAGTCAGTTAGTCAGTCGGTCAGTCAGTCAGTCAGTCGGTCGGTCGGTCAGTCAGTCAGTCAGTCAGTCAGTCGGTCGGTCGGTCAGTCAGTCAGTCAGTCAGTCAGTCAGTTGGTCGGTCGGTCGGTCGGTCGGTCAGTCAGTCAGTCAGTCAGTCAGTCAGTCGGTCAGTCAGTCAGTCAGTCAGTCAGTCGGTCGGTCAGTCAGTCAGTCAGTCAGTCAGTCAGTCAGTCGGTCGGTCGGTCAGTCAGTCAGTCAGTCGGTCCGTCGGTCGGTCAGTCAGTCAGTCAGTCAGTCAGTCAGTCGGTCGGTCGGTCGGTCGGTCGGTCGGTCGGTCAGTCAGTCAGTCAGTTAGTCAGTCAGTCAGTCAGTCAGTCAGTCAGTCGAAGGCCGTTTCAGCGTTTCTGGTTATTCTCAATTGTGTCTCCCTGCACGAAAAAAGACAGCTTCCTGCCCACGTCTCTGCCATCCACAACGCTTCGTCTGCAGCCGTCAGGGCTGGTGTGGGATCGGAGCTTGCACCGCTTTTGTTTTGTGAATGCTTATCTGTCTGCCTGCCTGTCTGAACCCGCTTTTGCCTGCCTCCTTAAAGCTCCTTCCGGATCTCTGTCGGCCTGCTTTGGTGGCTTCTTCTCCTATCCTTTTTCTCCACCTCCCTTCCCTTTCTCCCTCGCTCTCTCACACACGCACAGATTCACACTACGAGACCTACATGCTCACACACGAGCTTCAACCAACCGGCTTCAAGTGCAGTCACGGCAGCGGCGAGTGCGACGTCCAGGCCGTTACCGTCGAACTCCAGGCACATCACGCTCACGTGTAGGTGCTGCAAGAAGAGGGGGGAATGTACAGCTAGTCGCTTCTCCCTGTGTATGTTGCGTGTCTTCTTGCACAGCGAGAGAAAGAGAGAAAGAAAAAGCAAGAAGTTCAGTGGCCAACGGGTACAGCTGTGACTGGATCAGGACAAAGAAACAGAGAGGAAAGCACTCAGGTTGTAAGTAAATAAGAAAAGAACGAACGACAGAGAAAAGGAAGGAATAAATTCAGGGAGGGATTGAGGGAGAAATGGAGAAAAGAAAGGAAGCAGGGAAGGAAAGAAAGGCGGATGGATCGACGCAACTGGAGAGAGACTGAAGAGACCAGACAGGCAAGGGAAGGGACCTACCCAGCCAGCTTTCCCCTCCTCGATGCAAAGTTGTTGCAAGTCGATCACGGACTCTCTGAAAAAATTGAAAAGAGCAGGAGGGGGGTACACGAGCCGATCGACAAGCGATGGTTCAACAGACTAGGCGCACCTTTAATGCCTCCTCTGCGACGGCATTTTTCTCTCACCTCTTTCAACGGTCATCCATCGAGACTGACAAACAGGAACGGGAGAAGCAGAGGAAGAGGGAAGAAGAACAATGAAGGGAATTGACTGACGATGAGATGAAATCCTTGAGAAGAGTCGCCAGACTTGAGGAGGTCTGGGAATGGGGTCCGGCGATGTCTTCAAAATCAGCACCACAGATCGCCGGCAAATCCACCGTCACACCTGCAGATTCCTTGCACAATTGTGCAAGTGCACGCAAGCAGATCAAAGTGTGTCAGGTCAGAGTCGTCACATTGTCTCTGTCTCTGTTTCTTGTCACTCCTACGCCTTTACTGCAACGAGGCCCGCCCAGGCCGCCCAGGCCAATCAAATTCGTGGATCCACCGTGAAAACAAAGGCAGGAGTAGAAATTGGGTCAACCACCAGTGGAAAAACGTGTGTGTGTGTGTGACTGTGTGTGTGTGTGTGTGTGAGAGAGAGAGAGAGAGAGAGAGAGAGAAACAGAGACAGAGACAGAGAGCAAGAGGAAGAAGGGGGCAAAGAGAGTCAAATTGGCGAGGAAAGGAAAAAGCGATCTATCAAAGCATTCGGTTCATCTAGAAACAGAAAAACTGACTACGCTGGTTAATGAATGAAAGTCCATACCAGCAAGCAGAGCCAGACGCCGGTCGGTTAACAGTCTATCCACCAGCTCACCGATGCTTCCAGTGATAGTGGTGTCTTCTTTCGCAACGCTCACGTACGCTTTCACAGCTGCCACGAAGCAAGTACCTCCTACCGAAAGAAGAACAGAACAGAGAGAAGCCACAGAAAGAGAAGCGCAAAAAGCGCAGAGTGAACAATAGAGACTCGGTGGAAATACAGAGAGAAAATGCGAAAAAGGGAGAATGGAGAAAGGCAGAAAGCAAAGATGGACAGGGAAATAAAGCGGGAAGGAGCCCCCGACAGAAGAGATGCAAAAGCGCCGCTTTCTCCGGCCGGACTAAGAATGCAGTGAAGCACACGAACACGAAGGAAGTCTCCACAGATGACAATCCAGCATGAAGACAGAGACGGACGACAGCTTGAGAATCAGAAAAAAGGGGGGGGACAGGAGGCAAGCTGAACGAACATGCAGAGATCATGCGCATGATGTGTGAGCTAGGGTCCCACTGTCTGTCCACTGGTTTGACCGGAGTCTCTCTGCCCCGCTTCCCCCGGGTCCCTGCTAGCCTGCCTGGCTCAGTCTGACTGACCGAACCGGACAGATGCAGAACCGCAGCAGTCGGGAAACATGTCTGCACCAGACAGCGATGTACACGTGCATATTTCCACCCCTCCAAAACATACCAAAACGAACAAAGCCAGAGGCAGACACATACGTGTGTACATGTACATGTGCATTTGCAGATATTCGACAGGTCTGGGGGAAGGTCTTCAAAAATGGCGACATGCAGATTCGAAACGGTCGGGAAAGATAACGGGACAGAGACGGCACGACAGAGGCGCCTTGCGTCTGGTGAATGCGGCAGAGGGCCTGAAGCTGCAAGAAGGGTTTCAAAAGAGAGGTGGCCTAAAACGAGACGGCATCAAGGCGGAGCACTGCTGACGCTCCAAGCTTGCTGCGAAAGCCATGCAACCCCAAGCATACCTATGCAGAAACTATAAGGCCGTATGCCAGTCGACCCCCGTCCATCTTCCCTTTGTCCAACACAGAGAATTTCATTTTGAAAGAGATCGGGGTGAACCTTCTTCAGGACCTCAGGAGGGACCTCACACCTGGAGGAACTCATTTTCTTTTTCGGTTTTCGCCTTCAGCCTCTTCAACTTGTGGAGCAGCTGATTGTCAAAACAGACGACCGTCATCAACCGTCTACACCGTCGCTACTCCAGCTAGGCCGGGTTCAAGTATATATATATGTTCTGACAACTTACAGGGACATTGAAGTGAAACTGTGGTCCTCTGAAACAAGCCGCGTGCATGCAGGAGACGGTCGACGGGTGTCGCGGGGCGCGCGGGCCCGCCCGCCGCGGGGGCCGGTGCATATGTCTCTCTGTTCCTGCATGCGTCGATCGGCCGGGCCCTATAGCTCTGAGTGCATGCGGCTCCGATGTGCATGCATGCATGCGCCTGTGCATGGGCTTGAATGCATGGCCGCCAGGAGGTGAAGAATTCGAAAGGAAATGCATGGCCATTCCTCCATGATTCAGCGAAATCAGACTCCTGCAGAGGTCTCACCGGGAAGACTCTTTCCTGCATGCAACCTCGCACCACAGGCGCTGCCAGCTAGGTTCTTGGTCACGCCGAAAACCTGCATGCATGTTCAGACTGAGAGCTGCATGCATGCAGTGACTATAGATCAGCAGGAGGGTCCGAGCTCCCCGTCTGCCCGTCACTTGATTGCTTCATTAAGTGAATCCGTGCCCATCAAGCACAGAGGATAGCTCAAACAATCTCCTCTGGCCTATCATGACATCCATCAGAAGAGGGGACACAGAGATCGTGATTCCCCGCATCACCTTCTCTCAAGTGGAACCTCTTCCTTTCTCGGCTTCACCCCAGAATGATCTTTCCACAAAAGGAGGAAGCCTCAGTCAAAGACAGCAGCACCAGAACAGAAGAAGAAGCTCAGGAACCAGTAAGCACTCAGCTCTCGAGAAGAGATCAAAGGAGAGAAGTGCAGACTGCTGCGGCCTCTCCCTTTCCCTGTGCGACTGCTGCTGCGTTCCGCGAGAGGCCCCATGGGACGAGTCCGACAAAAGCTGCGGGGACTCCAACGCATCCTCTCCATTTCCGGTAAGTCAGTTCATTTGTGGGGATAAAGATGGAGGAGATAGATGGGTGGCGCTTTGCCAGCCACCGAGTCAGTCAGTCAGTCAGCGGCACTTAGGCATCTAGTCAGTGGTTGTCACTCACCAGTCAGTCGGTCGGTCGGTCGGTCGATCGATCGGTCAGTCAGTCAGTCAGTCAGTCAGTCAGTCAGTCAGTCAGTCAGTCACTCACTCACTCACTGGCTCACTCAGTGAATGGCGCTCATTCAATGTCACTCTGCCAGTGTGTCAGTCAGTCAATCAGTCAGCTAATCACTCAGTCACTCAGTGGTCGGTCAGTGAGCCTAGAAGGCAACTTTGCCACTCGTTCTATCAAATAGACGCTACACCTCATGCCTTCTTTTCGTCTGAAGCAACGAATTTTCTTTTCACGCCAGACTTGCGTGCTCTCTGAAGCAACATTGGCGCTCACACTCGCTCAGCACATCTTGTTGTTTCACCTGCTCTTTCACGGCGACAGAGAGAGTATATACAGTTCGCAATCAAGAACTCTGAATTGCGTGCAACTTCCTCCGTATGCATGTTCTTGCTCGATCGTTGCACTTCCTTACTGAGAACATATGTGTGCGTGCATGCATGCAGTCGGCCAGAACGCTGAAGTACATGCACCCTCTGGGCAGCGCCGTGGAGCCAGAGGGCGAGGACAGCACAACGCTTAGCGCAGCGTTGAGGCTGGCAGACTACTCAGTGCTTCAGGACTCTCTGGCAGATGGTTCTGTCCGACTTGTGAAGGCGCAGTGGATTGTGGACCGGTGGAGGGACGGTCGCACGGAGTCGGTGCGAACGCTTGCCGAACTTCTGCGGAAGAATGAGTGGAAAGGAGGGCTCCTTCATCGTCGAGACTGCCTTCCTGAAGAGGCGTTTGTGGACCCTCAAACGCCCCTACAGAAAGTGAAAATTGTGGCGGTGTCCGCCCCCTGGCTCTCCCACGATCACCCAGACCCAGAGGGTCCGTCTGCCGATTTCATTCAGAGATTGAATCAAACAAAGCTGGATAGATTGCTTGTTTTCTTTTTTAATGCACGTTCTATCGAGCTGTGTCTTGGGGTTTTCTTGCTATGAAGACTGGAGAGATACAGCGAGAATCGGATTGACGAATGTGAAGAAGATGAGGGATGGAGAAGGAACAGACCCAACGAACCGATCGATGCAGCCAGCCACGCGTGTTTCCAATACACAAACAAACAAACAATCAAAATGCTCAATGCAATTGGCTGACTGAAAATAGAAGCAACGGTGTAGGTCCTCCCTCGTATCCATCGTTTTAACTGTCTCTCTGTCTCCCCCTCCTTTTTGTCTGTTTGTCTGTCTGCCTTTTTGTGTCGATCGTGTCTGCAGGATTCCATCTCACTCGAGTCGCAGTTTCGTTGGATGCCCTCTCCCGTATTTGCGGTTCAGTGGGTGAGACGGCTGTGTTTTGGGATTTCATCTCTCTTCGCCTCCCGCCCCCCATGTCTGCTGGATGGGCAGGAGAGGGGGGACCTCTAGGAGGGGAGGGTGAGAATGGGAATGGGGATCTGAACAGTTTGATAGAGACCCCCCGTGTGCGAGAGGATGAACTTCTCGACGAGGCCTCAAAGTCGTGGGATCTCTGGTTTGCCCACGAGAACTCAACCGTCCTCATGCTCACAGAAGTACCAGAGACAGCAGAGATTGCTGTGCCTTGGTATGAACGTGCTCAAACCTTTTTGGAGGCGTGTTGTTGCGGTGCGCCGAAATCCGATAAGTCAGTGAAGAGAATTCCCCACGGCCCATTGTGGGATTTGCAAATTCTCGGAGCGTTTCTTGGCTCCGCAGTGCAGAGCGAGCTCGAAAGGGCCCATTCGAACTCAGGAGACACTGAGGGGGGGGGCGAAGAGGAGCCCCCCTTTCCCTCTAGAGCTACGATGAGTCCTGTGGATTTCATTCGAATGTGCAGGTCCAAAATTGATGTAGGCCCTTTCAGGTCTAGAGCCGCCAGAGCTCGGATGTTCCGCGTGTACCGTCAGTTTGCCTGGAGGGCAATTGGCGCGTACAGCCGTGCGCTGTTTGCCCGATCGTGCCAGTTTGATGATCACGATGCCCGATTGTTCGCACGCTTTGTGGCTTTCGCTGCAGAGACAGAGCCCCCTGTGTTTCGACCTGTTCGGTTCTCATTTTCCTCCACTGCTATGGGGGATGGGGGTCTAGTGGCTCTTGCAGAGTCCATTTTTCCTGTATCGGAAGAACACGCAGAAGGGGGCACAGGGGGGTGGGAGCTGTTGGATTTGGAATATTCGAAAGTCTCAGACACGGGTTTTCGGGCTCTAATGGCTGCAATAGGAGACGGTCGGAGTCTCAAGCGTGTGCTGCTCAGTCGTACGCAGATAGGGGATCACGGGGCAATTGCGTTGGCAGATGCGTTGAGGGGTGAGCGAGTAGCGTCTCGTTTCTTTTCTGACTCAGCAGTCGCACACTCATCTGTTTCCTTCTCTCAATCAGCAGCAATGGCACTTGAAAGAGAGGTTTCAGAAGCCCATGCAGGATCGAATGTCAACCCAAACCAAAATCCCGTGAGACTCCTAAGTCTCCTGACCTCCGGTCGTTCCTCTGTCGCTGTGTCTCCCACGGGAGCTCTGCTTTCCCACAGGCAGCGCCATGCCAACAGGGCCCTGGCACTGGAAGAGTTGGCCCTCTACAGCACTGCAGTGGGGGATGCCGGGGCAGAGGCTCTTGCAGCCTCGTTGTCCGAGGCCAAACGACTGAAATCCCTCCTGTTTGCATTCACACCTGTGTCAGACCGGGGATTCCAATCTCTCTTGCAGGCGATGCTGAAGGGGGGATCCCCTGTGCTCACAGTCGTTGACTTCTCCTACTGCTCTCGGGTGTCTTCACCCAGCGCACCCATGGCAGAAAGGTTTCTCCAAGAGATCTCAGAGATGCAGCAGGCAGAAGGGGGCGGTGAGGGCCCTGCGTTGCTGCTGAGGGGGTCAGACCTGAAAGTCGACATGCCTGTTCTCGGAGAGGGTAACGGAAGGGGTGGGGGGGCAGGTGCAAACAGAATGAAACGCAGGGGGGAGGCCGGTTGGTGGGGATGTGTCTGCGTGTGCTTGAGGTGATCGGTACCAATTTACTACCAAACGATTAAGTGACCACGTTTAACGGCGGCGCGTTATCCATTTTACGTTATCATTATTACCATCAATCATGTATCATCACTGTCGCGTGAGTCTGTCGATCCATCTCCTAGCCTATTCAAAAGTTTCTATAGGCCTAGCTATAGGCTTTTAGCGTCATATGGGGTCCAGGGTGGGGTACACCGTACATACGAGCCACTATATGCATGTAGTTAAAACTTTGAATCACTGCTTAATCTATAGTCCTGCACTGACTCCTGCAGAGTCAGTGCAGACTAGCCTGCAGATAAGTAAAGCTTACGTACTAGCCAATAGCTATCAGCCAATCTGAGCTAGCTACACCGTTTAGCTAAGTATTATAAATAACTAGCTAATATCATACTATAGTGAGCATCTAACTGTCTAAAAATGCTTCCCAATTGATTAGTAGAAAATTCATAATGGATAATAAAATAAAAAAATAAATGCATGAATATATAACTTACATAAAGTGAAGTCTTTTTCAAATTATAGCATACACACGTCTAAATACATGTTTTATTAATGTCATTCAATAATTTGCTAAATAATTTAATATTCATTTTAATATTTTTTTATGGAAACAATCAATCAATATGGAATTTGACAATGCTAAACAGCGGTTTTAGCGTTGAAAGAACATGCTAGACTGAATTCAATGAAAGTCTAAAAGTTTAAATACTAACTTGAAGTGAGTTTTCAATATTAAATGTTTCTGTCTTAGCTTTTGTCAATCAACAAACGGAACTTAAAAACTGCATGTTATTCAATAGTATTATCTACATTAACTTGAAGAGAGAGAAGTTTTGCCAGTGGTTTTGTATGCTCTTCTCATTGCAACTTGCATCAATTATCGTACGTAATCTCAGCCAGTTTGTTGACTAGCTAGAGATTAAACTCAGCAGGGATCCGGACTTCAGATGGTCTGAGTCCTTCCCAAGAAGCCGAAACAGATCAGCCTCTGCCGCAATGTACCCGAAGGATGGCCACTGGTCGGGATATGATTCAAGAATGCTCTTCCAGAGTGAAACCGCTTCATCTCGACGCTCCTGACAAAAATACCAACTCCCAACCCCGTATACCATGGTTGCGTATGCAATGCCTCCCTGCTCCTCGGCTTGTTTCAGCACCTGTTCGGGGTCCACGAGCCCCCTGTACATTTCCGTTAGCCTCTGGTATGTCTGGTCTTCTACGATACTCGGGTCCGGAGGGAGAGACTCGAGCAGGGTGGACGCCTCAGAGAAGCGCCCGAGACGTTGGAGAGCCATAAACGTCCAGTGCAGCGAGGACACAAACATGTCGTCTGCAGAACAGGAGGCCGTTGGCACAAACAAAAAGAGTCACTCTTCAAGCATAAAACAGTGCGTAGATGATACGAAATGTTCTTTCACCGAGGCAAAAGAAACAGCGAAGAGTGGGCAGAACCAGAGCCAAGGTGAAAGGCGAAAAAGGCCGTGGACAGTAAACAAGGATCATTCACGACCACAGACACATCAGGGCACACAATTGCTGTTCGTGTGCCTCTTGGTTGTTTCTGTGCACACCACCACAGGACATAGGTGCAATCTCTTTCTCGCACCCCCTTCTTCCTTTCCTGCTTCCTTCCTTTACCTTTCATCTTACCGCTTTCTTTCCCACCCGTCCGACCCCTGAGTGTCACGTACACACTGACAGGACAGACACACACTTCCAACACCCCAACCCCACCAGAAAGAGAGCCCCCAGAGACAGACACAGAGACAGAGAGAGAGACTTAGAGACCGTCGGGACACACATATAGACTCTCTCTCTCTCTCTCTCTCACACACACACACACACACACACACACACAGAGAGAGAGAGAGAGAGAGAGAGAGAGAGAAACACAGACGCATACATAGACAAACATACACAGACCCATGCACACACAAACACACAAACACGCACACACACACACACACATAGAGAGAGAGAGAAACAGACAGACCATATGGTTTCTTTCCCTCCTTTTCTTCAGACAGACAGACAGACAGACAGACTATATCGTCTTTTCTTCGCTTCACCTTTTCCCAATCGCTTCCTTTCTTTCGGACAGACAGGCAGGCAGACAGACAGACAGACAGACAGACGACAAACAGACAAACAGACAGACTATATCGTCTTTTCTTTACTTTGCTTTTTCGTTTCCTTTGTTTCGGACAGACAGACGGACAGACAGACAGACTATATGTCTTTACAGACAGACAGACAGACAGACAGACGGGACCTTCCTTTCATTCTCTTCGTTTTTTTCTTCTCTTTTGGCGCGCTCTCTCAGTGGAAGACTACCAGAGCTTCAGGCCTCAAGCATACTCTGCGGCCCTTCAGACAAATGGACAGACAGACAGACAGACAGACAGACGGACGGACGGACAGGCACAGACACAGGCACAGACACAGGCACAGGCACAGACACAGACACAAACACAGACGCACACACGCACACACAGACAGACACAGACAGAGATAGAGATAGATGGAGAGAGGGGCACACACGTACATCTACGCGTACACACACACACACACACACACACACACACAGTGTTACACACACGCGCCACACTGACCTGTTCCCAGATCAGATTTGGAAAACTGAGCCGCAAGGTCCAAAAGCTGTGCGTACACATCTCCTGCCTGTTCCCACCTCCCTAGAAGAAACAGACCGAGACCGAGGTGATAGAGAATGTTCGTGATCAAAGTAGAGACGGGAAGGTTGTACTTGTTGGGGGACCCGTCGGCTTCAAATAGGTCGTCGTCGAGTGAAATCGAGGGGAGAAGACTGAAGGCTTTTTGTAAGTCCGCAACTGCAGCCTCGAACTTTCGAATCGTCAGAAGACGATGACCACGAAATCTGTACAGAGGAGCAAACCCTGGTAGCCCCTTCTCAGCTCTCAAATCAATTGCACGCGAGAATATATCTACAGACTCATTGTACCTGTTCAAATATGCTGTGCGTCTCCCAAGCCACACAGCTTTTAGAGGGTCGCCTGGGGAGGGACATTCGTCGTTCTGGAATTCCGTCTTTGCGATATCAAAAAGGATTGAGGCGCTCTTGTTTGCAAACGGAGACAACTCCGGCGCGTAGAGGGGCTCTCCGAAAAGAGAAAAACACTCGGGACGCCGGGGGCCACTCTCCCGCGCCAGAACGTCTCTTTGTGCAAGGACGATGACGATGAAGAGCAATGCGAACTTCGAAAAGCGGAACAGTGTCATTTTGATTCCCCCGTGTTGCACAGAGGGAATCCGATGGCTGAACTAGATATATACCAAACGGATTTTTGCAATTGAGTGCTCCAACTCTCGTTTTCTCTCCCGCTTTCTTTTGCTCTCTTTCTTTCGATCAGATTGTACATACTCATTGAAGTGATCGAAACTGCACGTCATGCAATGGATGGATTTTTCAACCATGCATACGTCTATATAGACTTATATATACATCTCGCTATATGGTGTTGCACAAACACAAACATATTCAAATCGATACAATTTGTGTTTCCAAATTTATGATGCATGACACAACATGCGCATCGAGATTATGTATCGCCTCTCAGGGCGTGTATTGGTCCAGTATGCATAGGTTTGGTTCGTATTTCCCTCAATCCTAGTTGCTCTACATAGGCACCCCGCATAGTCCCTATACCTGCACCTAGAACTGCCATAAAAATTCCTTCCTCATGGTCCCTATGCCTGCACCTAGAACTGCCATAAAAATTCCTTCCTGCGAGATGTGCTGAGGTCCCTGCGTGCCTAGGGCCTCGCACTCTTAATCACTCCCTGCCTTGCTGGATGTGTTCGGGTGATCTATCGATTCGATGTGAAGGTGGAATACAAAAATAGAGACTGATCAGCACTTTCTCCACTGATCTCCCCTTCTCCCGCTTTTTCTTTCCTTTTCTGTTCCTTTGTGTTGATATTGAATATTTCAAAGATTTTGTCGATCACGCGGATTGCATACATGATGTATGCTGAACCGCTGAAAGTCTCCGGCCCGGCCTGAGTTCGCTTCTCAATTCAGCATGCAGCTGAATCATGCTGAATCTGAGCGCTGATGGATTCATCCTCAAATCCTCTTTCCCTGAGTGATCGTCAGCGTCATTCATCCATATCTCAGCCTGTGATTCTTTCAATTTTCCATTGCGATTCTGCTTCACCCGAGCCTCTTTTACTAGTCGACCTTGTACGGATCTCTGTTTGCCGTCTCCTTCCAGCAAGCCTTCCAGAGCCCATTGAGTACACGTATTCGGGAGCCACACCTACAGGAAGGCCCACAGTCTGCCTTTGCAGTGTCTTCTGGCTTTCCTCGCCCTTTGGCGTGCACTCAAATTTCGGTCAGACTTCATTTCTCAAAATGGCCGGGGCATTTCCAATGTCTCCTATCAGTTCGCTGCGTGCCAGACGTTTTAACCTCTGCCCGGCTACTGCTGCGGTCCTCACACTTCTTTGATTTTTTGCTTTCTTTCCGTGTTGCCTGACTGCTCACTCGGGCTCGCATTTCCTCCACTTTCTTGTGTCCGCTCTTTACCGGTCTCCTATCCGTCTCCTTTTCTCACCTCTCCCCATACCCACTGCCTTCCCATGCATGTCAGACAGCCTCTAGAGAGTGCGATCTCGATGACAAGACCAGCAGTCTTTCTCCCTCTTTTGTATTCTCGTGATCTGAACCATCAATTGAAGCTTCATCTTCAATCTTTAGCCGGAGAGGCTGACATGACTTCTTGAAAATCCTATAGTTCTCCCACTCAGAGACAGGAATCATGTCCCCTCCCTCCAGTTTCCTTCTTTCTTTCTTACCTACCTCGCTCCCTCCCTCCAGGTCACTTCGTTCCTTCCTTCCTTCCTTCCTTCCTTCCTTCCTTCCTTCCTTCCTTCCTTCTTTCCTTCCTTCATTCATTCATTCCTTCTTTCTTCTCTTATTTTCTTGTTTCGTCCCTTCGGTCGGTCGTTTGTTTGTGTTTTCTTTATTCTTTTTCTGCCCAAAGAGACTCACCGCTTACGGACACGCTCGTTACACGGGAAGGAAACCTGTGCCAATCTATACAGTCATGCCTGTGTGGCCCATGACTTCCCTTTTGCCAATCGATATCCCCGTGTCAACTACAGAGAGTTTGCGACCATGATAGGAATCTTTGAGCGATCCATTCCGGAGTACAAGCTCGTGGCCTTCGCCGAAGAGGACGTGGTTCTCCTTGAACACAGGGCGAGCCGGACGCTCTTTGCTGGGTATTTATGGAACGTTGATGGTCAGCCATGGAGAGCCCATCCAGCCCCCCCCGTTTCCGCATATTCTGCGAAATTTCGGTATATGTTACTCTCTGAGTTCCTGG
>JAHBMJ010002910.1:2500-14515 GCA_018398765.1 Chromera velia
CCCCTCCCCCAGGAAAAAAGCCCGGGGATGCAGCCTGTTGCTTTCCGGGGCTACTGACGCACGCATGCATGACGACGCGGGTTCATGCACGCTTTTCTAGACCATTTGGGGCGGGATCTTTCCGGGGCCTTTTTTTGGCGAAAATCGGGTAATCGGGTCTGAAGTCCACCTGACGCACGCACATTTGGCGCACATTCAGCCTTTCGGGGCCGGGTTTTTGCCGAAAGACAGCGTACGTGCATGCACGTGGGCTGGGGTATTTCTGTTTTCTAAGTGCCCCCCGCTTCGCTTTCCGGGGCCATAGAGATAATGGCCCCGTAAAGATAGGGGAAAAAGAAAACTGCGAAGGAAATTAAATGCATGTCCGTGAAAGCGAAATGTCGCTTTATCCCCCCGAGATGGGCGCGAGACGAGATATGGGCCGGTGCATGTAATTGAATCTTCCGGGCTTTAGTCTGACTTGTCTTTCCAGAGAGCTAGCCCCGTTGATTTGTCGATCGTTGTGGCACTGCTCCTCTGGTCATTTGCTTTGACCTGCAGTCTTGTGGCGTCCTCATTTGAGTCTCGACTTATCTTCTTTTGCTTCTCTTTTCTCTTCATTGTCCGTCGATCGGGCGGGTATCCTGTGATTGATTGAGATCGCCTAGCTTTCACGTGACTCGAATTAAACATTGCCAGACAGCGGGATTCCATCTTGCTGTTGCCCTGAAACCATCAGACGCCCCCTGAAAATGAATCGAAGCGCCGCGACCCTCGCCCCTGTCCTGAGGGATCTGGACGGCCTCGAAGAAAAACTCCTGGGGGCTGTTGCTGCTGTCCGTCAGACAAAGGAGGTTCTGAGGAGCCTCAAATTTCCTGCAGAAAACAACAACAAGAAGATAGCCCCTCAGACCGAGCCTGTGCTAAAAAGCGCCAAACCAGAAGAATCCCACGAAGAGACCCAGACTCTCAGTGTGACCAGCCCCCCCGCAGAGGAGGCAGCCGCCCTCTCCCGTCTCCATCAGTCTGCCGTCTCATTGACGAAAAGTCTCCACACAGAGCTGGGTGAGATTTTGAGGTGGAACTTCTACTTCGACCTCTCGGAACTCCTCCAGGGTGGAGTCGGGAGTGTGCTCAGCTCCTTCCAAGCCGTCTCTTCTGAGACTGTCTGTGCAGCTCTCAGCAGATTTCTCTCAGAGGGCAACAAGGACGACCTCGAAATTCTCCTCAAGGTGGGTGGGCGAACTCAGTTTGGGACTTTAACGAAGGACGGCCTCATTCATTGCAGATATCACACAAAACACGCAGGTTATTCCTCGAGTGACAGTCATTCAGTTGCTCTCGAATCTGTGAGGAAAAAGGTTTCTTGCTCATATCACCACCCGTAGTGACTGTGGAGGTGCTGCTTCTCGGTCGGATAGAAAGAAGGAGAATTAATTCATATCTACTGTGTCCTTCCACGGCCTGCCTGCCTGCCTGCCTGCCTCCATGAAACACCCGACTGACTCGACGTTTGAGCACGTACATGAGATACGTCTGAGAGAGAGAGACTGCATGCACTTTTTCCTCTTCTGCGCTCTCTACTACCTTGCCCTTCCTCCCCTTCCTTTCTGCAGGTGGGAGCAGACGTGAACGGTCCGGTTGACGGGAAGCCGCCCCTCATCCGTGCCGTCTCGACCTTCACATCAGATTCTGAGTCTGCCTCCCACCCTCAACAGAAGACAGGCAGCACCACTCCCCTGACCCTCAGAGAGAGACAGGCAGAGGCGGTGGGCATGTTGGTGGAGGCGGGGGCAGATGTCGGGGTGGTGGAGGCAGAGCGGAAGGAGACGGCGCTTCATTTCGTGTGCTGCCTGTGCAGCAGTGAGAAAGAAGATCCTGAGACAGAGAGAGAGACTGAGGAGCTCGTCAAGTTCCTCATTTCAAGAGGAGCAAATGTGAATGCAGAAGCAAAGAAAGGCGCACGCCCGATCCATGCAGCTGCGCGTTTTGGCACCGCGAAGTTGATTGATCTCCTCGTAGCTCGGGGTGCCGACCTGAAAGCAAAAGACAAAAACGGTAACGGTGTTCTCTTCTACGCAGCCGCAGGAGACAACAAAAAAAGTGCAGAGCATCTGATGAATTTGGGAGTTGACGTGAATGATGAGAACGAAGTAGGGTGCACCTGTCTCCTGTACACGTTTGGGAGGAGGGTGGATGTGGATGTGGGTCCTTTGTCTGAGTGGGTGCCTGCAGTGCCCCCCGACCATGCGGGGTTGGCAGATTTGTTTGTGTCCCGGGGGGGGGATGTGAATGGGTGGGATGAGGAGTACAGTTCGCCTCTTTTGCATCAGGCTTCGTTTTGGGGTGCATCGGGGGTTGTGCGTGTTCTTCTCGAGAATGGGGTGGATTTGGACATGGTGGATGAGAATGGCAACACGGCGTTGCATGATGTGGGGTGCCATCCTTTTGAAGAGGGGGGACCTGCAGGGCCGGGGGGGGTGCGGGTGTTGCCGTATTGGGGCAAATCTCTGAGACGGGGTTTTTATGTGAAACTCCTCGAGAGTCGGTTGGAGATCGGACGTCTTTTGGTTTCGTTTGGTGTGAGTGCGAATTTGTTGAACAATTTTGGACATACAGCGCTGAGTGTGGCGACGGTGGGGGGTCTGCAGGGCCTCCGAGGGGGTCGGGAGATTGTGTCGTTCCTCCGGAGTGTCACCACACAGACGGCAGAGGAGACGGCACAGAGTCAGGAGGAGTCTGACGGGAGTGCATCTGAGAGCGAATCTGATGATGAAGAGGGAGAGGGGTCCGAGTCCTCCAGTGAGAGTGGCTCAGAGAGTGAGGAGGAAGAGGGGGAGGAAGAGGCAGAAGAGGGAGAGGAGGAGTGAAGGATCGGGGGGGGGAATTTGGAAATTAGATCGTGTACAGAGGTTGAGAGGGGAAGGGGGGGGGTTTCGGAAGGGGGGCGATGTGGTAAAGAGGGATTAAGGAGGAAGGAGAGGAAACCTAATTCAAATGAATTCAAGATGCCTGCATGTGCCTGCAGCAAAATCCAATTTCGCTGTGTCGGCAGGAGTGAGGTACACGGATACACGTACACGGAGAAATTCTGACGAAAGCCTCAGCTGCCAAAAGGGGCTGAAAAATCATCTAGAAAATGATGCTAAGCCGTAGTGCTGGCAGTTGTTTTGTGTTTTTGACCGCGTACATGTCGCCCATCATTATAAACATACGCAGTGTCACTTTGTCCAAAATTTTGTTGACGACAGGTAAAGCCGTGGGCGCGCAAGTGTAATACTTAGTGTATATATACGTGACCGAATTTGAAAGAGAATATTTGGACTTATTAGATGATATAATCATTGCATGACATCACCATCATCATCAAAGATTCATTAGATGCCAGTGTCAGTGATGATCTAGGTATAAACATAAACAATTAACCACTTAGACAGCCACCTATAGGCATATCAGTACACGGTATCACAGCACAAAAAAAATAAAAAGTAATCCAGAATTGACTTAAATTACACCGTTCACATAAGGGTTACGATGGGGGTCTATATGAGGAAGTTACGAATTACGACTTTTTCCGTTCTAGTTTCGGTTACGGTTTTTCCGTAACTTGGCGCCTTCGGCACCAATTTTGTATTATGGAAAAAGCGTAATTCCGGCGTTATGGGGCCAATATAGGACCCCGGTATAGGAATCTCGCGCGGTTCGTCATGCATACAGTGCATCTTACATGCGTGCAATTCAATCATTCAATCATATGTAAGCATGCATGCACACACAAGCGAATGATTGCATTGACTCTAAGACTGGTAAGCTAAAAGAGCTAATTAATCATTACCAACCGATGAGGTGCGATCTTGTTAAGCTGCTGTTAATCTTTTGATGTAGGAATCGCCGTGACCAGCACAGACGCCTTTAGACAGAGAAAGCCTGCTGAAGACGGAGATAAACGGGAGAAGCATGCTTTTACCTACCTGTGTCTGCCTGTTCTTGCCTGTAACTGTGTCTGCGTGCCTGACTGCCTGCCTGAGAAAATGACTCTCTGTGAAGGTCAGAAGGGGTGAATAAATGAATGAATGAATGCATGAATGAATGAATGAATGAATGAATGAATGGATGGATGGATGCCATTAGATGGATGGATGGATAGATGGATGATGAGGAAAAGGCGAAGGCCAAAAGGTAAGGTAAAAGCCAAAGCCATACAGCAGTTAAGAAGACCACAAGGGAAGAGAGGGGGATGAAAAAGGCTTGCAGAGTCGATCTTTTGTATTGTTTTGTTAAACTTTTGAATGTAAAGGTAGGTATAAATGTTGAAAAGTAAGTCTTAAACAAATTTAATTCAGTCTTTTTCCTCGTATTTGATATCTGTAACTGAATAATCGTATATCAAGCTATTATTAGCAGGCTTCGTTATTGGTTTTCCGTAATTTACCGTTTTAAAGCTTCACTTACTAAAATTTAAAACCGTAACTCGGCGGCCTGACGGCCGTCTCATTACTATTCTAGAGCGGTTACTCTTATGTGGACAGTGTTACCTCCCTGAACCTAAGTACCACTTAAAAAAATATAATTAAGATCATCCATATTAAGATCATATAATCAAGATAATCAAGGGTATTCTTTTTTAAGAGACCGTCCACACGTGCGGCATAAACGGTCAAGACACTGCCTAAATATACGGCTTTAGCTTTTAAGACACCTTCAAAGATCCGCGTCTGTGGCGCGGACTTTCAAGCTTATCCAAAAGTGCGGCTTCAACTTTCAAGTGGCAGTTAGGTTCAGGGAGGTCGACAGTGTAACTTAAATTATTATTATATTTTTTTTTTTGCGCAACACCTAAGCAACAGTTGTGCAACACTAAAACAACAGTTATGCAACATTTGAACAACAGTTGTTTGTCACTTAACATCGTCGGGCAAAAAAAAAAAAAAACGAAAACGGGTTTAAATTAATTTTTTTTTCTGTACGATACGCCTTGACAGCCACATATAATCAATTTCCTACTATATAGATTTCCTAGTTAATTTCTAGGTTGATCTAAGCCTACATCTAAGCAGTGGCTCATTTAATTTGATTTAGTAAATTACTATCTATGGATTTAATAGTATGTTCATTGTGTGGAGTCCTAACCTATGGTGCCGCCCTCTGGACCTTCGCATGCGCTGTATCTGAATGAGCCCGCGTGCCAACGCCATGCCCCGCCGCCGCGTGCATGTATACGCAATCGACTTGTATGCATGTACGTGTCGCGCGCGTCGATCAAAGTTATCAAAGTCGAGTCTACATATGACCTTCGCATTCAAGCAACACGTTACTTAAGCAATGGATAGCATCGTTTGAGTCTGATGTCTGTTTGTCACAGATCAAGAGAGCCCCTAAGAGTTTGAAAGAGAGGAATGAGTAAAACCTATGCATGATAGAATGAACACAGCTGATTGGAATACCAGATCGCGCTAGAACTTAAACTGATGTAGAGCTAAACCTTCTGTAAACTGTTGCCTCAATGAGTGTTGTTCACGTTCCTTCTCTAGAATTTCTCTAAGGCTCTTGTCCTCGCTTTACCTTCTGTCTGGACGCCATAAGGTGGCCGGACAGGGCGGGACAAAGCAATTGACTGAGTTGACTTCTACGTTGACTCAAAGAATGACCGTCTGAATGCGCTGTCGATGATGCTTCTGAATTATGTGTAAAAATGATTTGCCCATAGTTTCGGTTAAAAACGCATCAAGCCGCCACTTGAGGAGACGTGCGGCACGCTTTCCCGGCCAAAGATTCCCATTTTCTTCAAAACCTAAGTTGATGCCTTTCACACCTTGCTTTTGCTCCTTATCAGAAGACACCACACCATCCTCAACCAGTGTCGACACTGGAATGAAATACCAAAAACGCCACCGATTTTCAGGGTCTGGGATGCGCTCTGACAGGAAAGTCTTATTTTGTGGAGGACTGACTAACAAAAACTCAAAATCCTCTTCATCGTATGGGAAGCGCTTGCGATTGCGCATTTTGGTGACCAGCACGAACCCGAGACGATGATCCCTCTGCCAGATAGCACTTTTCAGTTGGACCCTCTGCCATGGCATGTCTGGACATTCAGTGAGGCGAATCTCAATGTCATAAGGAAGGGCTGGGATATCCACCCGTCCTAATCCCCCGAGACACACACTCGGCCAACGACATTCCACGCCTCCTGGGGTATTTCCAAAAATCATTGCTTGACACTTCTCGAGCATTTTGGACTCAGCGAGATGATTCTTGCTCAGTTGAGTTTCAAGTGTGCGGAGGGTCTGCAAGCGATACGGACCTCGCCCGGCCCTCGCTTCAGACCACGCAAGAAGCAAGGACTGCCCAATATGGCGGCCCGACTGGAGTTCAAATGAACACCGACTTTCTTTCTTGTCATGAACCCCCCCTTCAGTTATGCGCAAAAAGCCCCTGCCTTTCAGCCTCTCAAAGCACCCTCCGTTAAATAGCCAAACTCTAGCGCATCGGTCTTTTCGTAATCTTTCCCCAAGATACACACACACAAGAGGCATGCCAGGGTAGCCACATACACCATTGAACCGCCAAGACGGTGATGCCGTCGTTCGTCTGGAATGCCTCACACTGCTCTCAACCCTTTCACCTCTGTCCTGGACTGCTGTCGACTTCACCTGCAAGCCAAGCCAAAGGTCCCCTGTGCACCCCAGTGGCTGCACAGCCAGATCTGCCCTTGTGAAAGGGGGCAGTGGCGTGGCAGGCTGTTGAAGCCCGAGAAAGTTTTCTGCAGGACGAAAACTTTCAAGCAGCAACAAAATTGCCGACCACTCGAGCGTGAAAGTTTCAATGGGAAGCTGAATTTTAGTCGACTCGGCCTCCTGCAAGGGCCCCGAAGACCTGCTTACTACCTGAAGCTCCGACCCCTCCTCAAATACGATGTTCTGGCCAGTCTGCAATTCAAATTTCAAGCGCCTGCCCAATGCATCCTTGTCAGCAGCTTGGTGCATGGCGATCTGTAAACACTGTGGAACTGTTTCAGTACGAGCAGGAGGAGCCAAGCACTTCGCGTGATTTCCTTCGGGATAGACGGTTGAAAAATGCCCTGATGTGAGTCGTCCAGACAATGACTTTGCAGATCTGACAAGAAAAATGGAATGAACATCTTGAGCCTTTGTGATTCGACGGCATAGTAATGCAGAAAGTCGGGAAGAAAGGTGCATGGGCAAAAGCCGCTCGAGACCAAAAATTGTCACGCGTCTACGAATCTTCAATTCCCCATGCACGGCACACCGAAACTGAATTCAGCCTGAAAGGCAAAACTGCTTTTCTGGTGGGCCTGAGGCCTGGTTGTCCGCACCAAAGAACTGCATTTGAGCACATGCAACGGAGACCACGTAAGAAAACGCCAGCTGAGACACTCCCTCAGACATCTAAGACAGAACTTGTCACAGAAGGAGACGTGCTGTCAGACAGAGCAGTCGCCATGACATTCCATGACATGCGTGCCATGACTCCTGACAATCGCCCCCGCGGCGTCCCCCCCCAAAAGCCGACGTACCTAGCGACCTTGGCCGGGGCGCTCCGTCGCCCGTCAATCGGACCTCACACACGGAAGACCTACCTAGGCACCTTCCACAAACAGCTTCGTCGCCCTCGAAGGCTCTTATGAGACCTACCTAGCTCCATCCAGCCGGTTGCTTCGCCGTCTGCTTCGGAGGTACAGTGAAGGTAGCGGTCTTTCACAGCGGTTTTCACCGTCTGTCAAGGAGGAGACCGCGTGCCGTCTCCTGCCGTCTCTGACCGTCTCCGAACGTCTCCGGCCATCTACGCGAAGCAAAGCTGTCCAGCCAGTCCATAAACGTCTCAAAAACTTCATTTGAATTGTGTACCGACGTCTCTATGTTCAGGAGAGTCTGCAGGTGACCGTAGTGCGCAAGTGTGCAGATCCTTCATGTCAGGCAGCCATGCAGTCAGTCAGCCACTCAGCCAGTCAGCGTGCAAGGAAGTCAGCAAGTCAGCCACTCAGCCAGTCAGGCAGTCACTCAGCCTGTAAGCCGGTCAGTCAGCCACAGAGTCAGCCTGTAAGCCAGTCAGTCAGTTAGTCAGTTAGACAGTCAGCGAGTCAGTCAGCCACTAAGCCAGTCAGTCAGCCAGTCAGTCAGTCAGTTAGACAGTCAGCGAGTCAGTCAGCCACTAAGCCAGTCAGTCAGCCAGTCAGTCAGTCAGTTAGACAGTCAGCGAATCAATCAGCCACTAAGCCAGTCAGTCAGCCAGTCAGTCAGTCAGTTAGACAGTCAGCGAGTCAGTCAGCCACTAAGCCAGTCAGTCAGCCAGTCAGTCAGTCAGTTAGACAGTCAGCGAGTCAGTCAGCCACTAAGCCAGTCAGTCAGTCAGCCTGCCTGCCTTCATCAAACACCCGACTCGACGTTTGAGCTCGTGCATAAGATACGTCTGAGAAAGAGAGACTGCATGCACTTTAGTTTTCTTCTCACGACCTTGCAAGCCCTTCCTTTCCTCTCCTTCCTTCCTGCTTGCCTCGATCCCTGTCTCCCTGCCTGTGTGCAGGTGGGAGCCGACGTGAACGGTCCGTTGGACGGGAAACCGCCCCTCATCCATGCCGTCTCGGCCTTCACGTATGATTCTGAGTCTCCCTCCGACCCTCAACAGAAGACAAGCAGCACCTCTCTCCTGACCCTCAGAAAGAGACAGGCAGAGGCGGTGGGCATGTTGGTGGAGGCGGGGGCAGATGTCGGGGTGGTGGAGGCAGAGCGGAAGGAGACGGCGCTTCATTTTATGTGCTGCCTGTGCAGCAGTGAAAAAGAAGATCCTGAGACAGAGAGAGAGACTGAGGAGCTCGTCAAGTTCCTCATTTCAAGAGGAGCAAATGTGAATGCAGAAGCAAAGAAAGGCGCACGCCCGATCCATGCAGCTGCGCGTTTTGGCACCGCGAAGTTGATTGATCTCCTCGTAGCTCAGGGTGCCGACCTGAAAGCAAAAGACAAAAACGGTAACGGTGTTCTCTTCTACGCAGCTGCAGGAGACAACAAAAAAAGTGCAGAGCATCTGATGAATTTGGGAGTTGACGTGAATGATGAGAACGAAGTAGGGTGCACCTGTCTCCTGTACACGTTTGGGAGGAGGGTGGATGTGGATGTGGGTCCTTTGTCTGAGTGGGTGCCTGCAGTGCCCCCCGACTATGCGGGGTTGGCAGATTTGTTTGTATCCCGGGGGGGGGATGTGAATGGGTGGGATGAGGAGTACAGTTCGCCTCTTTTGCATCAGGCTTCGTTTTGGGGTGCATCGGGGGTTGTGCGTGTTCTTCTCGAGAATGGGGTGGATTTGGACATGGTGGATGAGAATGGCAACACGGCGTTGCATGATGTGGGGTGCCATCCTATTGAAGAGGGGGGACCTGCAGGGCCGGGGGGGGTGCGGGTTCTGCCTTATTGGGGCAAATCTCTGAGATGGGGTTTTTATGTGAAACTCCTCGAAAGTCGGTTGGAGATCGGACATCTTTTGGTTTCGTTTGGTGTGAGTGCGAATTTGTTAAACAATTTTGGACATACAGCGCTGAGTGTGGTGACGGTGGGGGGTCTGCAGGGCCTCCGAGGGGGTCGGGAGATTGTGTCGTTCCTCCGGAGTATCACCACACAGACGGCAGAGGAGACGGGACAGAGTCAGGAGGGGTCTGACGGGAGTGCATCTGAGAGCGAATTTGATGATGAAGAGGGAGAGGGGTCCGAGTCCTCCAGTGAGAGTGGCTCAGAGAGTGAGGAGGAAGAGGGGGAGGAAAAGGCAGAAGAGGGAGAGGAAGAGTGAAGGATCGGGGGCGGAATTTGGGAATCAGATCGTGTACAGAGGATAAGAGGGGAAGGGGGGGGGTTTTGGAAGGGGGGCGATGTGATAAAGAGGGATTAAGGAGGAAGGAGAGGAAACCTAATTCAAATAAATTCAAGATGCTTGCATGTGCCTGCAGCAAAATTCAATTTCGTTGCATCGGCAGGAGTGAGGTACACGGATACACGTACACGGAGAAATTCTGACGACTGCCTGAGGGGGTTGAAAAATCATCCAAAAAATGGTGCTCAGCCGTGCTGCTGGCGCTTATTTTGTGTTTTTAACCGTGTATTTATCGCCCATTGTAAAGATACGCTAAGATACGCAGTTTCAATTTGTCTAAAATTTTGTTGACAACAGTTAGATAAAGCTGTGCACATGCATACTTAAGTATACTTAAGTGTATATACGTAACAAAATTTGAAAGAGAACATTCAGATTTATCCGATTATTAATATTATCATCATCATCAATGATTCAAATTTAATAGATGCCAGTGATTCATTCATCATCATTATACACCATCGCCATCGCCTTATAGGCTAGCTTGTAGGACCGATAGGACTAGCGATAGGATAGCTAAGCGTTTGACAAATTAATTCATGCAATGGGGGTTAGATAAATTAGCAAACTATATAATTTTTCGACATATTTGTTGGTGCAAACCTAGTTTTACTCAAGTTATAATTCAATTTTCATTTTATAGACTTTTACCTATATTATTGTGAAAAACTACAGATTAAAACCTTTTTTCAATCTTTTTCAATCAAATTAGAAAATCATTGTTCAAAAAAACGAAGATGCAGGCTGAGAGCCGCTCATATTGCGAAAGATATACTGCACTGCGCTGTCAAGATATCATATGCATCCAGAGAGAAAGAGGGAGAGAGAGGTCGTTGCTCAAAACCTTTTGATTGGGATATGTCAGGAAAAATACTGCCAGCCACGCTGCATTTCACTGATCGATCCAGCAATGATCACTTCATTCCAGAGAGATCCATCCAGGCAGGCACGCACTGAGCCTCTCTAGAAGCCTCTCCATTCTGATCTGAATCCTTTGTCGATCTGCATGCATGCATGCAGCCTCCCTCGATCACCCTGATGATCGAGGAGGCCGCACGCACGGGGCAAAACTTTCCCGAATATGCCTGAATTGTCTGCATGCCCATGCACTTAAATACGATCAGTCAAAGAGGGAACAACTTGGTCATGCAACTGAAATCAATGCGTTAGATGATTCATGGCGGTGGTGCAAATATGGAGTCAATCATTCGAATCAATTACATCGAGGGGCAAAGCGATGAAGTCACGTGGGGGCAGGGGAGTCAAACAGGCAGAGGAGGGGGCGGGTTTAGCTCGTTTGTGTCAGAGGTGAAGGGTAAATCGCGTCGACCGCGTGACAAAAAAACGCTGCAAGTCCAATGAGTACTCTCTGTCTGCCTGTCTCTGTGCCTCTTTGCCTACAGCGTGTATCTTCACACCCCTTCCCTTAATTCTTTTCCCTTTTCCATCCCCAAGTCAACTCAATCTGTCAGAACAGACTGCTTCTTTCTCTTGGGCTTTCAGGCAAACAGAGAAAGAGGAAGAGAGCGAGCGAGAGAGAGAGATAGGCAAGAGGCCCCAAGAGAAGCTCACTTGCACTGCAACAAAGTCAGTCGGTCAGTCTCTTTGACGGAGAGACACCCCACTTTTCCTCTGGTCTCTTCTTCTTCGCTTTCTCCGCAATCACTTGCAAGAGAGAAACTGAAGGGCAGAAACACAAACTGCAGGCCGGCATGGGTGTGTGAGTGTGTGCCTGAGTGTGTGGGTGTGTGTCTGTGTGGATGTGCGGGTGGGTCACTTTGCCCCACTGCAGGAGGAAGAACAAGCCCTCCTTCAATTCATGAATGAATGAAAGAGACGAGCGAGGCGCCTCCTTCTCCCTCCCTCCCTGACTTCCCTCAGGATGATGATGTATGGATGAATGCATCGACGCACGCACGCACGCATGAATTCTCTCTCTCTCTCTCTCTCTCTCTCTCTCCAAGGAAGACTACGAAGGGAAGGGAATGAAGGGAAAGGAAGAGAGAGAAATGCCCCCCCCCCGCCTGTGCAACGAACCTGCCTGATGAATCTGCAAACTTGCGAACGCACCATTCATTCAACGCTCCCTCCCTCCCTCCCGCCTCAATTTCTTCTCTTGAGTGATTCACTCACCCACCCACTTATTCCCCAACCCCC
>JAHBMJ010002911.1:0-5000 GCA_018398765.1 Chromera velia
AGACTATCAAACAACGATCCAAAAAGCGATTGAAGTTATCTATCAGATGCAAGAGGAACAATCTGAAGTTGATTTCAGCAGAGAACAGAGAACACTGACAGACTGATTTCAGGATATGTGATGTAGCATAATTGCAGGCAAAGCCCGGCAGAGCTAAGCTCAGATGCATGTATGGCTGTATTGGTAAGCCAATACATTTTTTTCTTATTTTTTTAATACGTTCGCATAGCAAAATTCAAGGGCAGGGGTCTATATAGATTAATTTTAGTCCTTAAAAAATATTATTATATATACAATAATTGTTATTACAATTGTTATTAACAATTTTCTATGGCACTGATCGATACTGACAATGCATGTCTAGAAAAAGCTTAGATCCCCATATTAGGGCCTATAACGCTAGTAGAAGATGTTTTAATATTTGAATTTGAAATGAATTGAACTTAATTGGAACAGTAAAAGCGCCGTGCAGTGCTACTAGAAAAGCGTATCATTTTTGATATGAACAATACTAATTTGCATACAGAAAAGAAAGTTTGAAGGCTAAAAGATATATAATTTAAGAAATATATAATATAATATATTTTTCTTTTAAATGAAAAATATACACCAACGTGTGTGTGAACTGAACGTATTATGTGGTACGTAACGGTCGTACTCAGGCTAGCTAGCAACACTACTGGCACATAAATCTTATATGCTTTCTCACAGCTTTCATTTCCTTATTGAGGTTTGCTCGGTCGATTTCAACTTATTTTTTGAATTTCAACGATATCTGGAAATGCCTCTGGTAGCAAGTCATACACCACCCCTGGGTTTTCCATCCCAGAGGAGCTCGCACTCATTATTCCCCGGTCGTTGTTGCGGAGACTGACAAGTGTGAGAGACGGGATGTGACCAGACCCTAGGAGCGACGTTAAAGCTGCAGCTCCCTGATCCCCAATTTCATTTCCTTCGAGGTTCAGTTCTTCGAGGGGCGGAGGATCGTCACACTTCCTCAAGACGTCCACAAGGGCTGTCAGCCCTTTATTCTTGAGCCCCGTGCCTTTAAAGACCAGCTGTTTCAGCGAGGGGAGCTTTGAAGCAGAGAGACACTCTGCGAGGCAAGCAACGCGTTCTGCACTCAAAGGGTTGGCAATCTGCAGAAAACGAAGAGACGCCAAATCGCCTCTCCCCAGGCCCACAGCCAAGGCACTCATCCCCTCTATCCCCACAGTGCCCCTAAATACCAACCCCTCCAATCCACTCAGACTGTGACAAGAAAGAATTGCCCCAAACTCCTTCATTTCTTCCACAGTCTCCTCATCTGACAAGGCGTGATGTTGCAACTTCACCCTCAGATTCCGGAGAGTCGACCCGTAACGGGACGAGACGGCGGACCCGAACGCCCGCACTCCCTCCCTCCCCACGTTTTCCCACCGTACCCGCAGGTCCCTCAACGACGGCACCTGCCCCTTCCCGATCACTTCCGAGAGAGCACGGACTCCGGAGGCACAGAGGGCGGTGTTCTCCATATCCACCGTGTGGAGTGAGGGAACCCGCCCGCCCCCCCCGGCCATACCGCTGAGAAAGGAGGCCATCCCCTCCTCTTGCGCCCTCGCACCTCCACCGAAAATGGAGCCCCCAAAGACCATCTCCTCAAGCTGATTCAAGCAAGCAGACCCTGCGCATGCACAGGAATATCCATGCATTTGTTTGCGTACATGTATGCATGCATGTACCTAAACGACACAGGAAGTAAGAGTCCAGACAGGAGTGTGGATAAGATGAAAACAAACAAGTCTCCTTGCCTAGCAGCAGTTGACAATTTTCTCTGAACTACACAACAATCCTGGGAACTCCAAAAAGAGAAAAGAAAGGAAGACACAATGATTCAGAGGAGCAAAGAAAATCAACCGACTCCAGCAGGATCTCTCTCTCTCTCTCTGACAATTCCAACAGGCAAGCATCAATTGCAGACGGAATGAAAACGAAAAGAGGGAGGAACACCTCTGAATGCTTGCATGCTTGTATATTGACTGATGTGTTTCTGCACAATCAAGAATGCACCTGACTGACCAGAAGTAAATGCAGCGCCCAGTCTGCCCCCTGTTTCTGAATCCAGACGTAAATGGTTCACGAACCGAATTTTCCTCAGTCCCTTGAAACCCCCTTTGACAAGACAGGAAATCAGCCCGTGCGCGCCCTGTTTCTCTTCTTGCAATCCCGTCCAGACAGACAGGTCCACTGACAAACTGCTCGCAGGGCCTGACAGACCAGCACCCCCCTCCCCCCCCAGAGACAGAGACAGACCCTCACAGAGAAATGCAAACCCAGAATTCAGTTGCGACCCCAGCGTGAATTTTTGAAGCGAAGGAATCTTACCAGATCCCAACACTCTCCCAAGACCACGACATGCTTCCCCTTCCTGACCCCCGCACATCATCTTCAGAGACAGATCACGCAGACAAGGCAGCCCACCCATCCCCAGTCCCTCTGCAATCCCCCCCACCCCCTCATCACCCGTCTCTCTCCAAATCAACGAGAGGCTCACAAGCCCCGACACCCCCCCACTCCCCAATGCCAAACCCAAATCTTTCACAGCCTCACCACTCACCCCAGCTCTCGAAACATCGACATGTACATTCTCCAGCATCGGCAGCTTCCCTTCCCTGATCCCCCCCGCAAGTCTGCGAACCGCTTCGCCCTCCTTCGACCCATCCGACCCCTCCTCTTCCCGAAAGTCCAACTCCAACCAGGACAAAAGAGGCGTGCAGCTCACAGCAAGAGACCGACACAATTCAAGCACCCCCTGCCCAACGACGTCTTGCCTCTCTCGAAGAACAAGCGCACTCATCCGAGGGACCCTCCCGGATCTCAAAACTTTCGCCAACGCCAAGCCCGTGTTTCCCCACCCCTTCCCACAGGGCATGTGACTGTCTCCAGAGAGATCCAACGACTGTAGAAGAGGGCCCCCCCCCTCCTGCAGCCCGTCTGCCAGGTACCCAACACCATACCCACTCAGGAGAGTGGAAACCAGTTTGATCTTCCGGAGCTTCGACAGATTTCCTGTTTTCAGGGCTGATGAGATCATACTGGCTCCACGGGGACATATTTCGTTCTCGCTCAAATCCATTTGTTCCAAATTGGGAAGAAATTCGGAAGACAACATTTCAGACAGGGCGTTTAAGTTGCTGTCGGAGAACAGTCGGTTGTCTCTCAGAATCAGAACCCGCAAACACGGCACGGCTGACGCAGTGACCGCAGCGGAAAGGTGTTTAAGGCCGTGCCCCCCCATTTCGTTCTGGCTGAGATCTAGACTCTCTAGGTTTATCGTCTTCTTTGCCTTCAGAGCTTCGCAAAGCACACTGATTCCTTCCGTCTTAGCTCGGACGTCGCTGAGTCTCAGCGTCTGGAGAGAGAGCACAGGGCCCCCAGCGATTCCCCTGGAGAGCGCCTTCAGGCCCCCAGGACCAAGAGGGTTCCTGCTCAGATCCAAAGTCGTCAGATGAGGAAGCCAGTGGAGACGAAGAACAGAGCCCAGCACCTCGAGAGACTCCCCACGTAGTTGGTTGCCTGCACACGCCATCTCAAAGTCCTTTGTTCCGATTCGCGGTACCTGTTGTCCTTGGGCCTCTCAAACATCTAAGTAGACCGACACGGCAAGGATCGAAACAGACTTGGACGCTGTGAAACGCTCAGACAGAATAAACAAAAGAACAGCCGCAATAGGCAAGGAGACAGAGAAGAATGCAGACGAGGACACACTGAAAAAAAAGAAGGGAGGTCTGGACGGGAAACAAGCCCAAGGATGAAATGAAAAACTTCCTTCGTGACCAACAGCCAACAGAGAAACAAACGCGCGCGCGCGCACACACACACACACACACACACACACACACAGAGAGAGAGAGAGAGAGAGACCCACCGGCGAGATTGAGACATTCAATGGAGCGGGGCAGAGAGTGCAGAAGAAGGGATGCTGACGGGGTCTTCAGTTCGCAGTCTGCACAGAGAGAGATGCATGTAATACTGAGGAGCGTAAAGCAATGACGAAAAGACAAAGGACTGATTCAGCATACCTAAAAATTTGAAGAGCCTCTAGGTGTCTCAGTGAGCTTTATCGATGCAGCGTATCGAGAGAAACCAATGGAAAGGAACGGAGAGGAAACGAGAGGTTACATGGGCCTGCTAGTCTGGTTGACGGCACCCTCTGAGAGTGTGCCACTGGCCACCCGGACGGACGAGAAGGGAAAGGCCTTCCTTCTGCGCGTGTGTTTGCTTTGCCTACATCTCTTTTTTTTGCTGCATGCTTTGGAGGATAGATAGGCAGATGAAAGAAGCTCCGCACAAAACATGTGCAGCCAGGCCTACCCCACTGACCTGAGAGGTCAAAAGTCTTCAACCACTGTCCCTCTCCTTTCTTTTGCCTCCCCCCAGGCCCGGGTCCCCCTTCGAATTTGAGCCGCTGCAAAAAGAGACCGAGAACGGAGAGGAGAGGCGCCCTGCAGACCCGGGGTCCTGCGTGCGTCAGCACACACACACACACACACACACACACACACACATGTAGTCATACAAACAGACGACATGCAGACGCGCATACACATTCTCTCTCTCACCCAACCAGAGGCGTACGCAAAGGCACCCCCGTTCCCGTGCACACAATTACACAACAAGCACTCGACAAGAAAAAACCGGGGGAACGGAGACAGAGGACTAAGGCACGAGAGACATCGAACCACATACGCACACACACACACACACACACACACACACCCACACACACATACACACACACACACACACACACACACAGAGACACACACACACACACCGCATACTGACCGCAGCGGAGAGCCTCCAAAGAATTTGATATTCCCCCCTTCGTCTCCCCACCACCACCAGAAGAAGAAGAAGGGGTGCGAGAGGGAAGGAAGGAGAGGAGCATATGGAGATCCGAGCACTTCAGGTTACAAACTGCAAACAAAACAAAGACCATCCGCCTATCCAGCTCGCTG
>JAHBMJ010002911.1:10000-14818 GCA_018398765.1 Chromera velia
TGCCTGTTTGTCTGCCTGCCTGTCTGTCTGCCTGTCTGTCTGTCTGTCTGTCTGTCTTTCTCTCTGTCTTTCTCTCTCTCTCTCTCTCTCTGTCTGTCTGTCTGTCTGTCTGTCTGTCTGCCTGCCTGCCTGCCTGCCTGTCTGTCTGTCTGTCTGTCTGTCTGTCTGAAAATGAAAGAAAGGACGATATAGTCTGTCTGTCTGTCTGTCTGTCTGCATGCATGCCTGCCTGTCTCTCTGCCTGCTTGCCTGCCTGCCTGCCTGCCTGCCTGCCTGCCTGTCTGTCTGTCTGTCCGTCTGTCTTTCTCTCTGTCTCTCTGCATGAATGCCTGCCTGCCTGCCTGTCCCTCTGTCTGTCTGTCTGTCTCTCTGTCTCTTTGTCTGCATGTCTGTCTACCTGCCTGCCTGTCTGTCTGCCGCCTGCCTGCCTGCCTGCCTGCCTGTCTCTCTGTCTGTCTGTCTCTCTGTCTGTCTGAAAAGGAAAGAAAGGACGATGCAGTCTGTCTGTCCGCGCGTCTGTCTTTCGGTCTGTCTGTCTGTGCGTCTGTCTTTCGGTCGGTCTGTCTGTCTGTCTGTCTGTCTGATTTGTCGTCGCAGTCCTTGTTTCTGTCCGTCCGTGGTTTTGTGTTTCGCTCTTTTTCGGTGTCTCTTCAGCAAATGTTCGAGACGAAGGGCTCAAAAAGATTCCATTACGTGCGGCACAGATTGACAGGTCCTACTAACAGCTGGCAGCTCATTGTGAGTGAATTGCACACTTCTGGCACGGCCCATCCACTTCATCTCCACACGGTCATTATGCCTAGCTCCCTTCCCTTCTTCCCTCCCTCTCTCTTTGCAGGCCAGGAGGAGATTCAAATTCAAATTCCTCCGAACGACATCGGACAGGGCGACTCATGGACCAAGGATACCGTCAACACGTACAACGGCATCGAGACGCTCTACAAGGACTATAGCGGTGCCGTGTGTCCCGGCCGTTACGTTGCCAAGTCCAACACACTGTGGGCGAACGCAGGTACAGGGGGAACGTTCGGAGCCTCCGAATTACCCCCCAGCGGTGCATTTGATGGCATGCCTTGGTCAACCTCCACAGCGTCGGGGCTCCAGTTCGCGAACCAAGTGGGGGGGACCTCGGGAACAGAGGCGAACATCGAGGTGATCCTTGAGGTCCCTTGTCAGATGAACCTGGAGAGGTACACGATCCTCAGCAGGACTTCCTCTGATGCCAACGTTGAAAGTCCCTCCAAAATGACAGTGTACGGATCATCAGATATGGGGGCCACTTGGAACCAGGTGGGGGGTTTTGACGGTGAGACGAGTTGGACAGAATCCGAGATGAAGACCTTCACGGCAGATGGCTCCATGGGACCCTTCGGGCAGTTCAAATTCGTCTTCCAGAGATACAACACGGCTGCAGACAATCAGCACTTTTCGGTTGGAGAAATTGAGCTCTTCACAATTAATTGGCACAGCGGTCAGTCTGCCTTTCTTCCTTCCGATTTTCTTTCTGTTTGCATGGTTCCTGGGCAGAATCTACGTATGTGTGTGCCCTCTTAGACAGCAGTAGAGTGACACGATATTGAATCACAAGATTGAACTCTTGCACATTGTTGCTCAAAGCCATTCTTTCCCTGCATCTAAAATTCTGTAGAACCTTATTTTGCTCTGGAGAACCTTGTGTAGATAGAACCTTATTTCGCTCTTTTCACCCTGTGAAACACACGCAGCTTCAGGCTCAACGGTGATTATTCCGCCGTCGGACATAGGTTCCGGCTCAACTTGGACGAAGGACGACACAGTCCAGTACAACAACCGCTACACCCTCTACAAGGACTACAGTGGTTCAACCTGTGCTGGCAGGTACCGAGCGATGTCCAGCACCAGTTGGAACGGTGACTCGGGGGTGTCCTCATGGGGATCTTCGGAGTCCCCCCCCAGCGGCGCTTTTGACCGTCTCCCGTCTGATTCCGCACAATCCGGACAGCACTATAGCATGTTGGGCGTCGACATGGCAGGCACATCCGCTACGAGTGATTCGAATGGGGAGCTCGTTCTTGAGATCCCCTGCGAAATGGAACTCGACTCTTTCACCTTGGAGGCGTCCCATGACTCAATAGCCAGCACACGTTCGCCTAGTAAGGGAGAAATGCAGGGGTCAATGGACGGGACGACCTGGACGATGCTCGGTTCCTTTTCGGGAGAGACTAGTTGGACTGGTGCAGAGAGGAAGACCTTCACTGCCTCAAGCGGTGCGGGGTCCTATTTCCGTTACTTCCGATTCGTCACGCAGAGGATCTCGGACACAGCGGACCAGAGATTGCTGCTAGCAGAAGTCGAGCTTCATGCGCGCAGCTGGCGTCCTGCTGGTGAGTTTCTCCAGTGAATTCTGTCGTGTAATGCATTAGATAGGCTGTTGGAGTCAAGGGATGATAAATTGTGCATTTGCCCATGAGCTTTCGTCGATTGAGTCAAAATTGGTTTCCTTCTTTTTATAGACAGAGTTGCCCCAGAGACGGTGTGCAAATGACACGCAATTGAATGACAAAGAATGACTTCTTGTACACTAGTACGGACAGCGGCTCTTTTCCTGCATCGAAAAAGCAAGTGTCTTCCACTCTCTTCTACACGACCCTCCTGTTTCGCTCCTCCCTTCCATCCACTTATGCACACATTATTCATTTATTCATATTACCAATTCAGGAAGTTCGAACCCCACGATGGAGACGCAGCTGCTCCCCCCCGACATAGGGTCTGCCTGGACCTGGACGAAGGACGACACGACCATGTACGGGGGCTTCCACACCTTCTTCAAGGACTACCCCTCAGGGATGTGTGCCGGTCGGTACAGGGTGAGAACCAACACGGACTGGTGGGAGAATTCAGGGGCGACAGGGGCGTATGGATCAAACGAAGGGGTGCCCACAGGGGCGTTCGACGGTCTCCCAGGCTCTGACTTCTCGGGAGAGACCTTTTACAGCAACAACGTTGCAGCCACGATGTGCAGCTCCACTGTTGCCTGCAACATCGAATTGATTTTGGAGGTGCCATGTCAGATCTATCTGAGCAGATTTGGGGTGGGAGCGCGAGCAGACAGTTTGCCTGACAGGGTGGCATCCAGCCTGACTCTGTATGGGTCTTCAGATGATGGCGGGATGTGGACGGAGGTGGGGTCCTACTCTGGGGAGTATGGGTGGGCAGCTAACGAGACAAGGTTCTACACAGCAGACAGCACGCTAGGGCCATTCTCCTGGTTCAAATTTTTGGTCAACAACATTGAGTCCGCATCTACAGTTCCTGTGAACATTCGAGACCTCTACCTGCTCGCAGTGAACAACGGTCGGTCGGTCGGCCTGCTTCACCTCTCTTTTTTTTCTCCTCCCCTGTGTGTGCTTTCGTTTCTCTGTGTGATTTGTCGAGTCGATCTGAATCCAAGTCGCATGTCCTGAGGCAAATTTGCACCTTGATTTGGTCCTCGATCGCGTTCTTCTGCTCTACCAAAAAATACCTTGCTCCGTAGCTTTGACTGTGTATTTATGTACCTCGTAGCATGTTCACACGATGTTGGACTCGTCACGACTCGACTGAAGGCTCTAGATATGGACTGAAGGCCCTAGATATGCCTCTCCCTCAATGTTTTGCAGACACCCAGCAGTACGGGTCAGGATGCCCCCAGGGAGAAGTTGGAGTCGGCCAGAACTGCTACCCTGCCGTCTCCATTCCCCCCTCTGACATCGGATCGGGGGACACATGGATGAAGGACGACGTCGAAACCTACGCAGGTATGAACACATTCACGAAGCAGTACCCTTCAGGATCAGCTGGCGTCTGTCCTGGCGACTACCGCGTCTCGACAAGTGCGCCCTGGGCAGGGGACAGCGGCACCACAACAATCGGCCCCACCGAGTACCCTCCCTCTGGGGCTTTTGACCTCACATCAGGGGACATGCACAACACCTGGAAGACCTCCATTGATCTCAGCAGCACGATGGATGCCATCTACCCTGTGGAACTGCTGATCGAGACCCCTTGCTTTGTGAGGCTCGACCAGGTTACTCTTGTGGGGCCCTCAGATTCAATGATGGCCCCTCGAAAGGGGAACATCTTCGGGGGGGGCACTCCGGAAGAGGTCTTCGGTATGGGGGGGGGAGGGGAGAACTGGACCCTCCTCGCGTCCTTCGACAATCTGATGGAGACGGACTGGAGCTCCCAGGGAAAAATGGACTTCCGAGTCAACGGGACGTTCTCGAAAGTCAAACTGGAGGTGTTGAGAATAACCGGGGCAGCCATGGGCCCACTCGCACTGGACGAAATGGTCCTCTACTCACTCAACCAGACAGGTCAGTCAGTCAGTCAGTCAGTTGGACGGGCGGTCGATCGGTAATTAAATCTCTCACTGCATGTAGAAGTGTGCACTCATATGGATGGCGGAGCTCGAATGTTCCTCGTGGGCGGGAAATGCGAGTGAGGCAGAAATGAAACGGAGTCACTATGCATAGAGGGGGGAAGAACACTCGATCTGCCTGCCCGACTGTCAGTGAGAGAAGGGGAGTATGGACGGATCGAGGTCTGGTCTCATTCATGTCTCTCTCTTGCTCTGTTGTTCTTGTGTCAATCCGCTTTGGTTTTCGCAGCTCTAACAGCCTTCTTTTACATCTTTTTCGAATGCCCGGTGTCCCATGCGTGTGTGTGTGTGTGTGTGTGCGTGTGTGTGCGTGTGTGTGCGTGTGTGTGCGTGTGTGTGCGTGTGTGTGTGCGTGTGTGTGCGTGTGTGTGTGTGTGTGCGTGTGTGTGTGTGTGTGTGTGTGTGTGTGCGTGTGTGTG
>JAHBMJ010002912.1:0-14814 GCA_018398765.1 Chromera velia
AAACCCCCCCCCCCCCCCCCCCCCACACACACACACACAAACAAAAAAAACGCACCTGCCATCATCAGAGGCGCCTCTCCATCGCCCAACACCGGAGCTTCCCCGTGGAGGTCTCGGCGTCTTCCCTCCACTCCCCACTCATACCCGGTATCCCATTCTCGCTCTGCCTCTTCCAGCTCTTTCAACTTCCCTTCCTTCTCTGTTTCTTCCGAGGAGGAGGAGGAGGACGCCCCCCCAGAGGTTGCAGATGCAGGAGGGGTAGTTGGGGAGACCGACCCCCCCCCTGCTGCCCTCTGCACCCGCACCTGAGGGAAGGCCTCCCCCTTCCTCACACGAATGAAGTGGGGCACCTTTCTGTCCTTCCCCCCGGGGCCCTTGCCAGCGTCCGTCCGCCACTCAAAGAAACCGTCAGCAACCACCACGCACCTGTTCTTGTTCACCAAACGCCTGTACACACACACACACACACACACACACACACAGACACAGACACAGACACACAGACACAGACACAGACACAGACACACACAGACACACAGACACACACACAGACACAGACAGACAGACACAGACAGACACAGACACAGACACAGACACAGACACAGACACACACACACACACGAGCAAGCACTTTGAGCCAAATCGCTTCACGTACTACAAGCGGATGTGGAACTGTGCCATTTTGACTCAGTGGCGCAGTGTTTTCAGACACCTCATATGTTGAATCGCAATCTTCACGAGCTTTGCGAATGACACAGAAAAGGAAATGAAAAACCCGAACAGCAGTGAACCGCCTAGACTAATTGGACAACGGCCTCTGGGACAGCCAACCGAAAGATTGATCCTTTCCCTCACAGACACGCGCACACACGCACACACACACACACAGAGGAATCCCTCCCTCTTCGGCGGAACAAAACAAAACACAACAAAACAGAAAAAGAATCCAACTGGCCAAGTTGACCTACCTGTAGAGGGGGCTGGTCGTTACTCCCTCGAATCTAGCGTTGATTGTGTTCAAGTTCATCCCGCCCCCCCCTCCTCTGACGTGCTCAGGAGACGAGAAGGAAGCCACGAGGCCCCACTTCGCAAAGCAGATCTGCAGCCACCGATCCATCATATGTCTGTGCGTGTGGGCGTTTTCGTGCACTCTTGTGAGCACACATACGAGAAGAAAAAGTAACCCTGTTTACCGAATGGGACATTTAAAGAAAGTCATCTGAACTTAGAGGGGAGGGCGAACAAAAGACAGATGGATGAATGACCCTCGCTTTTCGAAGAAATCAAAGTAAAGCAAAAGCCGAAATAGAAATAGAAATAGAAATAGAAGGAGAAAGAAGTAACCCATTCATGAATCAATTTGAGGAGACACTCAGACATTCAAGCAGTCATTGGCTTCATTGATAAAGCGAAGAAAAACAGAAAAACAAACCGAAACGAATCTCTCGCTCTCTCTCTCTCTCTCTCTCTCTCTCTCGCCCACAAGAAAATGCTCAGGCGCCCTCGGCATGCTCGAACAAAATCAGTTCTTCTACAGGAGACAGAAAGAAAAGCAAAGAGAATTCCCCTGACCGACCGACCACTCTCTCCTCCCCATCGGTGACTTTCTTCCCCCCCTGATGCGCAGATCCTTCTGCAAACACGATCGGGTTGTGCGTCTGCGGTCCGACGTTGTACCTGCAGACAGACAGACGGTCAGTGAATTGGCAACTGAGTGAGTGAGTGAGTTAGATAGTCGTAACCCGTTCTCGTGGACACGGAAAACAATTTGACGGAGAGGAAAACGAAAGAAACTGCGTCTTTCACTGCCCCGTCACCTGATTGTTTTCCTCCCATTTCATTCCGCGAAAAAATAAGTGCACTGAAAGAGGAAGAAAGACACTTCCTGGACCTTCTTCCTCTTTCTGAAAGTCTGATCAAGCCAGTTGATTTATTTGGTCCCTTCCTTCCTTCCTCCCTCCCTTGCTCCCTTGGCCCCCCCGGCTCTTCCACACGTCTTTTTTCCTTTGTCCCTTTCTGCGTTCCCTCTCCCTTGCTCCATTCCTCTATTCCTGCCGACCGTCTAACCCACCGTCTCCGGTACTTCCTCAACTGCCTATACGTCTTCGTGCCCGGAAAGGCCTGTCGAATGCTTCGGGGGTGGAGCGTGCACGCAGTCCTACCGCACATTATTTCTGGCTCTCTCAATTCCGCTGCCAGTATATTAATATGCTCTAAGAGCGACAGTCAGCCTCTTGACTGCTACCAAAATCACGTCCTCCACACGGGAGAAAGCAGAAGAGCCGGCCCGTCTCTCAGCGTGAGTTCGTTCGCACTTCTGTCTGTGTGGATCTGCGGGAGCCTTACACCACAGGGGTGCGTTGAAATGGCTGGCCAGTACGTGCAGGAGAGAAGACGCTGCCCAGCTCGGTAGTTGTACAGATTCGAGACATGATCGATTGATCGTGATCGGTCCTTCAACGGTTCAACCGGAAGGCGTACGTACGTCTCCATCGTACGCGAAGCTGTAAGGCGCGCGCGCGGTGCGAGCGCAACGTTTTTTTATTTTTTGTTTTTTTTCTGTGCTCAGTTTCATGCACGTATCGGTTGTATGACGCGCACAAGGCTTTGCCAAAGCGGAGTCGTTTGATCCACGATTCGTTCGGTTGAAGTCAAAGGACAGACTGTTGAGTCTATTGAGACGCATTCTTTGCACAGTCAGCAATGGAGCCCATTTTCTGATGGACAAGTGACCATACAACGTGGAGGGTTGAGTGTCATCAGACCCTGCATGGAGACGGGTTGATGCGCATGCACATGTCAAGCAGCCCAAAGCTGTGGTGGTTTCGCTGATCCGATCTCAGTCAGCATTTTATAGACATAGACTGGGGCAGACATACCAAGGGCTCGTAAGCCCGAGCGGGGCTTCTTAGGATGGAGCTTGACGCTCCCACCTTCGGGTGCTGTTGCATCTCTGTCCGAACTTCTCTGATCAGTATCACCTTCTGGCAGGTGGCAGTAGCTGTCTTCGCCCTGCTTGTGTGTGTCAAGCATTTTCCTCTCGATGCTGTCGGGGCCGTCATTGTGCTCTCTGCAGGGATTTTCTCTTCCCTGTCAGCAACTTTGACTTTCACGGGTCAAGTGAAGGACAATTTGAAAGTGATGCAGATTCATTGTTTCACCCTGTTCTACAATACGGCAGCGTTCCTGACGACTTTGGTCTGTCTTCACTTTGTTGGAAGTGGAAAGGAAAAGCCCATCAAACTCCACCTGGCCACCTCGGTCTTTCTCTTTCCAATGACGGCGGGAAATCTGTACTTTGCGCTGGTGTGTGGGCAGTATCTGGTATCGCAGTACACAGGTGGGGATTTGCCGCCTGAAGATTTCGAGTCAGCAGACCAGACGAAGCCTCTGAAAGGACGACAGCAGTACGGCGCTGTGTCGGACAGATCTGCATCTGCTGCAGCTGTTGGATACGGAAGTCGAAGGGGCACCTCTGGGGGGAAGAACAGCCATCGGGCAGCAGGTACGTGGGCATGCAGCTACATGCAGACCTTGTTTCGATCTGTCCGGAAAAAATTCAGGGCAAACTAGCTGCAAGAAAAGTGCATATGTACTGTTGGCCCTTACTGGACGCTCAGTCTTCCACACTTCTTTTTCAAGAGTGAATGGCACCGAGGGAAGAAATGTTATGAAGAAAGGATCGCTCTGATACATTTCTTCATATACCTTCTGTCCCTGTGCCTTTATGTGTTCTCCTTCAGGTTGCCATTCATTCAGAGCATGGAAGGAAGACAAAGAAGCAGGCACAGACAAAAAAGGGGACCGAGCTAAGTCCTCCCACACGCCCTCAAAGTCTTCCTCTTCCAAGTCGAAATCCAAACGAAAAAGCCAAAGCCAAGCGCAGGATCAGACAAGTAACGAAGACCCCGAGACTCAGCGATCGGGCCCAGCCCCATCTATAGGGGAGCTTCCGACCCCCCAACCTCATCTCCTCGATTCGTCGCGTGACTTCAAAAGAAATTGGGGGGTCACGGCAGACCTTGGGAATGCAGGAGCGGCCCAACCGGATCAAGCGGATCCTTTAGCCAATTTCGACGTGGAGAGCGGTCTCCCTGCAGGCGTGTCATGGGGATTTCAGAACGACACTGACACGGACGACGGAGGGCTTCTCAGCCCCGCAGAAACAGAAAAGGGAAAGGAAAAGGAAAAAGAGGAGGAGGGGCGTGCGGGTGACCAGGGGGGTCAGGGAAGCATGCCATTGGGGCAGCAGGAGAGTGCCCTTCCCGAGCCTGCAGATTTGGGGGGGACAGGGGACCCTTAGGCATCCTCTCGTTTCCTTTCTGACAGTAGGGGGGGGGGGGGGGGGAAAAGTGGGGCAAATTTGGTAGAGCAGGAATGTGCAAGAAGGGTGCAGTGCAGGGAGAGAGAAAAGCAGTCCATAAAGGGAGTTCCGGCTAGGCGAGAGAGGAGTTTAAAGGAGAACGTGGGAAAAGTGAGGTAATACTGCAGACTCTCTCCCCTCCTTCCGAGCTATGCATTAGTACTTCAGGGCCAGGAAAAAGTTTGGGTGTCCGTCTCTCAAGTTTATTATGATGTGCTTCTGCCGCCGGTTTTTGTTTTCCCTCCCAATGCATTCAAACTTGCCCGAGAAAGGATGATAGAGAAATAGGTGAATGAGGGAGGCAACACAGACAGCTAGGCAGAGGGAAAGAAAAAGGGCAAGAGATCTGGGGGACGTACAAATCGCAAAGGACAAAAAAGCGGGATCGATCGAGAAAGAGAACTTCAAGTTGGTCAGTGATTATGCCGACTAAACAGAAAAATTCCGAAAGAAGGAAAACAGAGCAAAGGAAAGAACAACGTCCAGAAGTAACAAAAGAAAAGAAGATAAGTTGGAAGCTACGCCAGAGACGGAAAAGAAGAAATAGAGGAAACAAAAAACAAAAAAAAAAATTAATGTAAACAATAGTGAACAAACTTAAATGTCTGGTATAAACTATACAGACAAAACTTGAACTTTTTGAAGTTAGCTAGGGCCTAGGTTGCTAGCTAGGTTAAGGCTAGTATGATTTCTAGCATATGAAAAAAGCTCGGATACAAGCCCCCTCTTGAGCCCAGACTCACGTAGATTAAAGTTTTAGATAAAACTAACAAATATCTAGCAAATATCTTTTTCCGTTTTATAGTTGAACAGCGTTCAATCACGATTACGAAAAGGATGAAGGACGACAAAACTTCACAAAAGTATGCCGGAGCAGGTCGAAGAATTAATGAGCGGGGTCAGGGACGGTAAATAAGCACCCCTTGCATGTTTATCTTAGAAACATATAAAAAATCTGGTCCTAAATCCGGTTAGAAATATGACAGATAGACATAGCAGGAAGGCCCTAGGGCGGAACATATCAATCAATCAATCAATCAATCAATCAATATTAAAGAAATCTTAATAAAAATTTGGTGTAAGAAAATTAAACAACATTTGAAACTTGTTTAGAAATCTCACCCGATTTTTTGAAGACTCTAAGCTCTAAAATTTTAACTTTTAGCTGCCTTTAATACTAACTTGAAGCAGCTTTTACTAGAACTTTAATAAAAGTTATCATAGCTAGCATCATGGGACGTCAAAGACACCCCTTAATATATACATGAGTCCTTATTGATTATCTTTCTAGTTATCTTTATACAATTTCTAATTTTATATAATTAGATTAGTTAGTAGCTACTAAAGTAGATACAAGAACGAATCTATTAACTAATCTATTACCAATAACCTTGTATAATTAACACCTAAAAAGCTAGCTATTAAAAAAGACAGTTAATGTCAGTTATGCACTCTTTGATTAACAGTACTCTCCTTTTTCCTCCCCTCAGATGAGAAGGGTGCCAAATCAGGTGTTAAAACATGCAGGTGGGTGAAGGCTCACCGAAGGTTCAGTCTATACAGGAACCCCGGGGTGAATACCTTGATTCTTTCCTCAACTGAACTGTTTGCAACTTGGGGTCACTCTTAGGCCCGCAGTACGTGCACACATGGCCTTTCTTCTCATGACAAGCCCTTCACCGATTTCCTCCGTCGATAGGAATTAATTCTGTCTCTCCTAGGCTCTCTCTCTCACCTTCCCTATCCTACTGTTCGACCTCCTCGTCTCCTTCCGTCACACGGAAATTTTCGTTCAGAGCCGAGCCGAGCACAGCCTGAAGGATGGAGGAACTCCCCTTTGTGGTCGGAGAGGCAGACGGAGAACTGCCCCCCCCTAGGGACCCAGAACGTCTCGCGCCTCCCCCCCCAGACCGCCCCCCTAAGGGACTCGTTTGCCCTAGGTTCGAAGAATGCCTCCTTCTAGCACCCCCACCTAGACCTAGGACAAGGGGACCATCAAGGCCCCCCGATCCTACACTCCCGCTGGACTTTCGTCTGTTCGCTGCCCCCTCTTTCTCTCTAGGTTCCTTTGTGCTCTCAGACCCGCCCTCCCCTCCACCTGCCGATGCAGCAGGTCGAGCTGCATTCGTCTCATCCACAGTCAATCCAACGGTGGCCCCTGCCTCCGAAAAGGACATCGTCCTGCCGGTGGCGCTCTCTGCAGTTCTCCCCCCTGCTTCCCCCTGACTGTGCTGCTGCTGTGAGACGGAGGAGTTTGTGGTCTCATGTCCTGTCGCAAAGGCCGAAGGACTGAGCGCAACGAAATCCACAGTGCGGATTGCCCCCTTTGGAGAAGGGCTTCTCTCTACCTCTTCTTCTTCTCCCCCCTCACCTCTCTGGGCAGTAGAGCCCCTGAGAACGGAAGGGGAGAGAGTGACGGAGAGACCGACTGTCCCACTGACAGTACCACTGACGTCATGCTTCTTCGAATGCTGCTGCGGTTCTTTGACTGCTGCTGAGGAAGAGGTGCGTCGGGAATTTGACTGTGACTGTGTCAAGGAGCCAGACCTGCGTACTTCGGTCTCTGTCTCTCTGCTCTTCTCTTCAGATTTCATGCGGGAGTCTTCTGAAAAAGACACAGGGAGAGGGACCGCTTCGCCACCCTCAGTCCGAGGCTGTGACCTTACTGCTGCTGCTTGTGTGTTGGAAGCAAACTGAGCAGTCTGCTGGTGCGCATGTGCACCCCCGTATCGCGCAGAAGACATAGCCGAGGGGGGACCCGATCTGCTCGTCCGAGAAGAGGATGACGGAATCAACAGGGGGTCTCTGTCATGCCTGCCGTCTCCGTCTCCCTCTTTTTCTTTTGACTTTTGGTGCTCAAATTGGAGAGGCTTCACTGATGCACCCACCCCCCCATCCTTCAGTTGATCACTTGGGCGTCTCTCCCCCACACCCACAGCCCCTTGCCTGCCGACAAGAGGCACACTCCACGATCCTTCCATTAGAATCTCCCCCCCACCAGACTGCTTCTCCTGCTGCTGCTGCTGCTGCTGGTGTGAGGAGAGCGAAACCGAGGAGCCTTTTCCTGTCTGTCCCTGCCCTCTCTTGTCTTGAACCGTCTCCTGCGGAGAGAGAGTGGGCGTCCGCAGAACGCCTGCCGACCCCCCCCGCGGCCCTCGACCCCCCTCTCCCAATGGGACAAAAGAGACGCCACCGTCATGCCTCTGTACCATCGGTGCCCCCCCTTGCTGCAGGACGGCGCCTGCCTGTGCAGGGTCGCCGTAAGGAGGCGAGAAGACTGTGGGGGCCTCGGATGCCTTTCTGAGGAAATTCACGCCCCCGCTCTGTGTGCGCGTCTGCTTGGGCTGCTGTTGCTCTTTCTGTGCCTGCAGCTGCGCACGCAGCCTGAGATCACTCCCCTCCTCCCCCCCCTGCGACTCTCCTGCCCCTCCCGGCAGGGGGGCCAACGAGGGCGGCCCGGGGGACAGGGCCAGGTTCTGCAGTCTCCTCGCGTCGTCTGCGTTCTCTGCCGAGATCCGCCCCAGAGATCTGCCGACAGTAGACACACACAGTCAGACAGGGAGGACAGACACACAGTCAACGGAACACCTGCACCATCCTATCCATATACCTTGTCACCCAAAGCAAATCGTGAAGAAGAGACAAAGGGAGAGTAGAAACGGGGGACACAAACCGATGAAGACAAACAGACAAAGAAAGATTGAGGGGAAGAGGAAGTCCATCGGGAAGAGCAGAGAGACCTGAGAGGTGCAGGGGCTGGATGGATCCAAGGCACCGCACAGGTCTCGAAGCATCCATACAGCTTTTCTCTCCGACTCTCTTCCCGTTCTCTCTTTCTCTTAATTGGGACGTCTTTTTAAAACTCGAAAACGCCACAAGACCAAAAAAAAAAGGGAACGCGCATCCGTAGGGACCAAATATGAATGAGACTGTGTGAACATCACCAAAGACGCTTCGCAAACGGAACACTGGGCCGCGGCAGAAAGCAGAAGTGGACAGAAGAAAATACGAGAAGACAGAGAGATAGACCACCATACTCCACACAAATAAAGCGGCAAGAAGAAAGACCCTAGGAACACCCACTCACCGGACAGTCGCGTTGCTCTTCACAACCCCTCCCCCCTCAGCAACTCCCACCGCCTCCCCCCCCTCTCCAATCACGCTCACGGTCCCCTCACCCCCCACACTCTCTCGAGGACCCCGGGGGCTCACCTGGACACACACACACACACGACCACCACAGACGGAATAACGGGAGGAGCTTTTTTTCCTCTCTTTGCTTTGCATCGCACCTAGCTAGGCATGCACGCCTCACGTTTCTCGCTCTGGTATGCGAACAGTTTGGACCCTTTTCACCTGCCTCTCCTTGCTTCCATGTGTCTGCATTTTGTTGTCTGCCTTGGTCCTAGAAATTCATGCGAGAGAACGAGACACAGAAGCGGGAAGAGACACACACAAAGAAACCACAAAGGAGAAAAAAAGGAACGGCATCGACAAAACAGACAGACAGCATCCACCCCCCCACCTTCAGCATAGAAGGCCCGCTGGCGACGCTCCTTCCCGTCCCGACCCCCCCGGCGGCATGCCAGGGACTCGCGCCTTCCCAGTAGGAAGTGGCCACACCCGGACTGGGTGCCGACCCCGGCACCAGACCTGCAGGCAGACAGGCAGGGAAGTCAGTGCTTTCGGAAAAGATGACGCACTCTATGGGGTTTCCTCCATGGCTCGGGGTTACTTTCCTTTGAACTGAAAAACAAGCGACAAACGGATAGGCACACACGCACACACATACACACACACGCACACACAAGAAGTCGACCATGCCTTCCCTCCTTCACACCCTTGCCTGCCTGCCTGCCTGACCCTTCCCTGGCACCATCTGCACCACCGTGCTTCCCGTGCCCTGCGCGACCCCTTGCAGCCCTGCATTTGCACCCGTGGCCATGGCGCGCTGCACACACACAGGAAAAGGGGGTGTGGGGACACCAAGAGATAGATGTGAAGATAGAGAAACCAAGAAGAAGCTTGCAAATGAGGAAGACAGGACAAAAAAGTTTGATTCACGGTCACTACAACGCCCAGGAAGGAAGAGAGGGGAAGGGAGATGATCTTAATCTCTTTTTGCGCGGTGAAAGAAGAGAGCAGCGCAGGCAAACGACTTCACCGAGTCATTGATTTTCGCCCAAAGCCTCCCTCACGTGTTTCCTTCCATTTGCATACTCCATTTCCACACAGCAGGCCTGCCCCCCACTTCCACGCACTTACTTGCGCATTCATATTCGTCAACGCAATGACAGTTGCCAAGTCGAGGCCTGCCAGTGCAGACTCCTGGTTTCTCCTCTGGATGAATGAGGACAACCCTGTGGAGGATCCTTCTCCAGCCACCCCCCCTCCCCCAACACCTTGAGCCTCAGCCAAAGCAGCAACAGCAGCCGCAGCAGCCGCCTGTTGCTGCTGCTGCTGCTGCTGGACCGAGGAGGACGGAACAGGAAGCCCTGCCATCGCGTTCATGAACACGTCAGTGGTCGACACCGTGTTGTAGTTGTTCATACGAGCCAGCTGGTTTCGAATTTCAGTCTCACCAGACACACGCGAGACGGCACCCGGGGACTGGCCAGGTGGACCCCAACCCCCCCCGTCTCCTTCCCCCCCAGGTGGGACGGGAACTCCTCCCCCTGCATTTGCAAACGCAACAGCGACGCCTCCTCTTGACTGTTGAGTACTTCCTGCCGGATCCCCTTGCCCCCCCTCTTTCAGCCGTTGCTGTTGCAGTGCGAGAGCGGCAAACGGAGCCCGACCGTCCTCTGACTGGGCGTAATCTTTAGTTGACAGGTCCCGACCAGAGCCCCTCAAAACAGTCCCCCCACCCTGTTCAGCGTCCCAACCGGAAGCGGAAGCTCGAGCAGGGCGGGTGGGAGAAGAAGAACGTGACCCTCTGTTCCTTCCCCTTGGTCCCCTCTCTCTGTCTCTTTCTCCCTGTGCAGATCTACAAACTGAGGGAGAGAGGAGGCTTCCGCTCTTGTCCCCACCAGGCGACGGAGCGGGAGAGCGCATCAACGGAAAATTCCGCATCGACGCAGACCGCACGGGAGACCCCGAAAGGACACGAAACCGCATCGCGTCCATTGCCTGCTCACTCAGTTTCAAGTAGAGAGCAACGAAGACGCATTTTCATTCACAAAAAAATGTCGGAACGGGTTGTTGCAGCGAGAGCATTCACTGAAACAGCCTCAGGTAGATCAGGGAGCTAGCGAGGAAGTGTGCGTAGAAGCGAGTAAATGAAGGTCAAAAGCGAGAAGCAGAGACCTGGAAAGAGAGTGTGTGATGGGGTAGGGTGACGGAGGTGTGGGAGGGAGGCTTGAACGAATCCGACAAGATCCAAAAATTCGATCACGTCATTCCTCAACTCATTCACTCACTGACTTACTCGTTCACTCACTCACTCACTTACTCACTCACTCACTGATTCGCCGACCTGCATTTGTTCCAAAAGTGCCTTCTTTGACATGGCGACCTGACGTACAGTCTCTTCCTGCTCGAGTGCTTTCTGCATCCATCCATCCATCCATTCATGAGGGAAAGAATGCACAGTCAGTTCATATGTACAGGAAGAGTATCGAACCGTCACCTCCAAACCAGCAGGCAGAAAGAAGGGTTTTCTTTCTGTCAGCCTCTGACATCTCCGACGCAAACTAAACAAGCTCTTTCGCAGTTGACAAATGCGACCCTCACGAAGATTCTCGCAGGAAGGAAAAAACAAGCGAACGAACAGGCAGGCTGTACTGTATGCTTTCCCCCTGCTTTGCCCCCGACGGACAGACAGACACACCTTTTGGTCGGCAAGTTCCGTCTTTGATTTCAGAACTTCCTGCGATCACCGGAGGGAGAAAGAGAAGGGACAAGGAGGAAGGTGAGTGAGTGTACTGCATGTATTGATAAGCGAATTCACTCGCTGTCAGTCGCACACAAAGAGAACAGTAAGGCAAAGAGGGAGGAGATTTTATGCAGGAGAGGGGCCCCATCCAACATCTCTCTCTCTCTCTCTCTCTCTCTCTCTCCCTCTCTCTCTGTTCCTGCATCTGTCTCGGTATCCCGCCAAAAACAAACTCGGCCGGCCGCTCCCACCTTCACGAGTCCTGCGTGGACGTCCCAAAACTTTGACAGCGCCTCCCTCTGGACTTTCAAATTCTGCAGCACATGTCCCTCACAGCAATCAAAGCCGGGAGACAGGCAGATAGATAGACAAATAAGAGCAGAAAAAAGCAGATGCAGGAGACAGAAAGAGGGAAGAGGATCGAAGAACAAGGAAGAAGATATGATCGACATATGCATCGACGAGACCGTTGCATAGAAAGAAAGAAAGAGAGGCTCCCTGGGGAAGCGAGGAGACAAAACAACAAAAGGGTGCGCACACACACACAGGAAGAATCAAGGCGCACCAATTAAGGGGCACGCACGCATGCACGCACGGACGCACAGAGAAGCAGATAGGCAGGAAGGCATACAATCATTTCCTTCTCTCTTCTCCCTCATTGATGTACCTGACCAGCCCACTGGCTGACCTCAGTTTCCCGATCGGCCTCATTCTTCTCCCTCAGGCACTGCGCGTGAAACTCCCGCACCCACGCAGGGGCTCGGGCCTGCATGCACAGGCGTGCGTTTCCATTCGTTCATGTATCTGTTGGCTGGTTTTGTTTGTTTGTTTGTATGTCCTCCCGTTCATTTGGATTTGTTTGCGCATCCGTTGGAATTTATTGGGGGAATGCAGAGGACCGACCAGCATGGGAATTGCAATAAACAAACAAGGCGGCGGAAGGAAACCGTAAGGAAGGAAGGAAGGAAGGAAGAGAAAGTAAAACTCAAGCTGCCAGACAGGACAGGGAGACTTGAGAAACGGATCGTGGGACAACGTATCAACAGTATCCTCCGTCGTCAGACAGAGAGAGACATCCCTCTGTGCCCCTTCCTTCCTTCCTTCCTTCCTTCCGTTGCATTCATGCTTTGTGCTGGTTTGTTTGAACCGCAAGTGTCTGTCTCTGCCTCACTACGAAAACTGCGCAAGCGAAGGGAAAGGAAGAAAGCCAAACAACTATATCAGCCATCTTTCTCTCTTTGCTTCCTTTTTAGCTCGGCCTGTCTGACTCGGCCCAATCTCACTCACACTCACTCACTCACGCACTCACCTGAAGGACCCTCCAGAATTTGTCCTTCGCCTCTCGGAGGTATCGGGCGGCAGGGCTGCAGGCAGGCAGGCAGGCAGGCAGGGAGGGAGGGAGATGGGCTGTGCTTCCCAGTTTCATTTGAGTTTTTGCGATGACGCCAAAAACGTCGAATGGAACACGATACGGTAGAACAGGAGTGAAGCACAAATTCCTTTCCTCCTTTCACCTGAGCACGGGGGGGAATTGATGATTGAGAAACGGATAGGCAGGTACGGGGGGGGACAGATAGAGAAACAGGAAGAAAAAAAAAACAGAGAGAGAGAGAAAAACAAAGCAGCAGACATAGAAACCGACACAGTCAAGGTGGAGGAAAGCAGACGACAAAAAACAAACACGAGGCGGCAGTATCTCTCAAACAGTCAAGAAGAAGAAGTTACAGACAGAGAGCTTTGCACGGGCTGTCCATCGAGCTGCCAACTGACCGACAGACAACTGACCTGTCCGACAGACCAGCGACCACAGCATGAGAAGCTTTCGATTTTTCCACCGCAGCTGCTGCCGCTTCTCGCAATTTTTCAAATCCTTCCAGCTCGGTCTGCGTGCAGCAATGGACGTTTCATTCATTCTGCGCCTTGCGCGTTTTCTTGCTGACTTGCTCGGGAACTGACTGTCAGACTGGGAGCTGAATACACTTCGTCTCTCTTTCTCTTTCTCCTTTTGCCTCCCTTCAAGCGGTGTCGGAGTCACGCAGAGGCTTAAGAAAACCATCAGATAGACTTTTCACCTGCGGCAAAGCAGCATCCCTTAGCGCCCACGCACACACACACACACACACACACACACACAGAGAGAGAGAGAGAGAGAGAGAGAGAGAGAGTCGCAGGACATAGGGGCGGGGGGCGCAACATGGTGCATTGTCCGTGTCTATGCTATTTCCTCACCTCACTCATGGAAATGGTGTAGACAGCCTAACCAGCAGAAGCGCAGGAAGAGAAGGTAAACATGCCGCACATCGCTAGACAGACATACAGAAAGGCGGACGGACCTGCAAGCGGTCGAGTCGTTTGCGTACAGTCAGGTTGCGTACTTCGGCCTCTTTGGCCACAAGCACCCGCCGCAATTCGATCTCCTCCAGCAGTGACGCACATACAGTCGATCTGAAAGGAAAGGCAAAAAGAAAAACGCGCTGAAACCGCATACGCACACACCAGCAACAGACGTGAGGCAAACATATCCAAGCCACGAGCTTGAACATACAGTTGCTCTTCTGCTGTTTCTCATGATCAATCCATCCATATGCAGCGTGTATGTAATGAACCTGAGCAGCATGCAGCCATGTCCCCTTGATCGAGCTTACCCACGCACTTAATAACTTACTGACATTTCATTCATTCTGGATTCGAGAAACAGGAATTCGGCAGACGTCTCTTTCGCAGAGAGCCTTTGAGCACCCTCCTCGAAAGAACGCGCTCTCTCGTCCACTGCCCCTGATCCCTGGCCTGTATCATGATGTGCCTCAGTCATGTTGGCGTGTTTCTCCTTCTGTCTGCACAGAATTGGAGCAAACGGAGGGTCCACTTCTGAGAGTCAGTTGGAGACAGACGCACGGTTCCGTGTGTCAGAATGACGTACGCCTCGTGATGTTCGATCGAGTGACGTTCCCCCTCAGCCAGACGTAGAGTGCTGGCCAGACTTTCTCTTCAGCTTCACTGCCATGCTATTGGGAGGATAAGTAACTCTTTGAATTCCTAAACAAACAGAAGACAACAGAAGTGCCGAGAAGAAGGCTTTTTCTAGCAAGATGCGCATCCGCGCTTCGAGCACCTAACACCATGCATCCTAACATGCAGGATACCCCCTTCGGGGGTATGCCGGGGCCCTGATGAGAGAGTTCCATGCGTGCGTCGATTTGAATAGTTCAAGTTGAGTTGGAGCGGATGTAAGTAAATTAGATGGACCTATACGCACCTATTCGTGCAGACAGATTGAGAAATATAGATAGATACCCTATGCTGTCCTACAAAACGACGTTCTTATATTGTTCTCATACCATAAAGATTGAAGAACTTCAGAAGAAGAGCTTTGCTTTTTAGTTTTATCAATTCGATTGTAGTTTGCATCAAAATTGTTGATTGTAATTAGAAGTAATAGTGTTGCTGAGTAGAAGAAAAAAAAAAAAGAACCAAAATGTTTAATTTTTGAGTAGTTGCAGTGTGACGATGTGACAAATTTAGTATGACTCGAATTATATAGAATGCATGATAGGTGCATTGTTTTGCTGTTGTAAAA
>JAHBMJ010002913.1:5000-14809 GCA_018398765.1 Chromera velia
ACGGATTCAAAACGGTACCCGACCAATGTACCGCATTTCTGTGGACAGAGGAGAAGGTTGGTTGGGAGATCTCTGAAAACGCTTTTTTTTTCTTTCCCTCTTGGGTTTCTTCTCTCTCTTTCGTTCTGTCCGCCTGCCTGTGTCTGCGAAAGCTTCCTTTTCCTTGGAATGGAATAGACAGGGGGGAAGATTAGAAGATTGCACCCGCTTAATTCTTGTCTCTCCTTTCGATCCTCCGCTCTCCCTCTCTCTCTCTCTCTCTGTCTTCTCGCCTCCTTCCTCACTTCCCATTCACGCAGGTCCTTCCTTGCACACTCTTGCAACCCCGGGAATAATCATTCGGCGATACCTGGAGATAAAGGAATACAATGCCACACACACACACACACACACACACAAACCTGACCGTCCATGCGTGCAGGCCGACGGACGGGGGATGGAGACGATAATGGGCACAGACCTGGAGGGGAATCCAATCGCGTTCAGGTCAGTCAGCCAGTCAGTCAGTCAGACAGACAGTCAGACAGACAGATAGTTAGTCAGTCAGTCAGTCAGTCAGTCAGACAGTCTTCCTCGATATGTGCGTCGTTAATTCTCGTTGGGTTTCTTTTGTCCGCTTTATTCAAATCAACCTTTTGATTGGAAAGCCCTTCCACGTGGATGCGCATGCATGTATGTAGGGGTTGGCTTGGGGGGCTTCCTTGGAGACGCCTAACTGCACAACTGCATAGACCCTTTAGGCGGGTTCGTCTCTGTGCATCTCCTCACAGAAATGTTTATCAAGAAACAGTATTGCTAATATATAGAATGTGTGTGTGTGTGTGTCTGTGTGTATGTGTATTTTGTCTGTGTCGTAACACTCAAGCTCATGCATTTATGTGGTATTCGAACAACTACTCTGTTTGTTCGATTTTGGGCTTGGCTCCAGAATGTGCAAGAACCTGGGCCGGAGCGCGCCTGAAAACTCTGTCAGGAGTGCACGTGCATGTGCACCCAGAATGTGGAGCGTCACTGATTGTTTGGATGGGACTATCTTTTGACCCATCAGTCGCTTTTGAATGAAAAGCACCCAGATGTCCTTCGATCAGCATCCTGGATGTCTGCGTGGTTTCTTTGATGTCCAAATTTGCGGAATCCCTTATCTGCTCTTGATGCGTGATCGCTGCAGCTCCGATGAGGCCGCGGAAGCTCTGACAAACCTGAGCGAGCTTGTCATCACGCTGCAACTCCAACCCGTAGAGATCATGCAGATACGCAAACCGAAAGACTGATCGAGGCCTGCATATTGCAATCAAAGGGAAGAATAGCACTCAGAGTCAGGCCGTGTTGTGAAACGTTGAATTCTATGCCCAGCCAGAAACCACGGCACGCAAGCCAGAAAATCTCTCTGAAGTGAGTTTGGGTTCGAGGAACACATATTTTTTGCATTGCCGCAGTGGTACAGGCATCAAATTCTGGGGTGGACACAACGTAGAAATTATGTAAGTCTGTATAATTAAATTAGGCCCAGACTTATTTTAACTACTATACTTTATTAGGTATACGAATATAGTATTGCCACGACTATTAAGCTTTAATGTTGTACACTAGGTTATACAGTTTTTTTAAAAGTTACATAGTCCGTTTAAGAGTAACAACTATCTGTCAGTCAAAATCTTTAGTTACTGACTTTTCAGTAACTCCCTAAGTAACTCCATACCAGACTGTGACGGACCAGTAACTTGAGCCCATTGAAGTTCTTCTACTTCTTTCTAGTTACCGTAGAATCTCGACATAAAAGATATAATCCAGCATTAAATCGTGAGTGTATGCACATGTTTTTAGCCTAGAGTTCTTCTATCTAGTCTTCTATTGTTTTTTAGTTACGGTAAGGTCTTTCATAAGCCTCTGGGCCCACATAATGATCAGTAGCACGTTTACATGTCTAGCTTTACCTGGTAGATGCGTATATGATGGATCATACCTAGGATCATACGCACATGATTAAAGTCGATTGGAGACGGGAAGACAACCGTTTCTAAGACAATTCAAAAAAGAAAAGACTTTGATATAACTTTGATAGCTTTGTTTTTTAAGAACTTAGCATTCAGTTTTTTTTTAAATCAATCTTGCGATGGGCTTATTACAAAAAGAGAATGATCAAATGATGGTCAAATGGAATGCAAAGCTAGATCTCTATGATGGTGGAACTACTTCATGAAATAGTCTGTTCGTCAAGGTAGAGTAGAACGAACAGTCGAAAAGCGTTCAATCAGCTAGTGCTGCACGAAGTGAATCGATCTGAACTGGCTGGTGCTGAATGCGCACGGCACAAATCATACAAAATTAAATGCGCGCATGGCAATCCTATCCCGGCCAGCACGGCGCTTCGGCACTGCGCGGTACGGCCTGCATGCTTGGCCCGCCGGGTCCAGAAGCAAGCATGGATACGCAGTAGGCTGGTTTCTATACTTCAGCTAGTACCTTATACTTCAACTCCCCCCCTCGATTATATTTCTATGCAAGCTTTGCAAAGAGAAAGAAACGGAAACGAAATACCAGGGAAAGATAAAGATAAAGGGAATGAAACAGCCTTTTGGTCTAACTGTCTGAGAGCCAATGAAATCTTTTCTTGCTTTCACTTGCCTGCCAGTGTTGAAGATTGAAGAGCACACATGAAAGGATAGCAGAGAGACAGAGGGCTAGGCATCACAAGAACAAGGTCAGAGGGCTAGGCATCACAAGACTGTTTGTCTCCGGCCTACCTCTTAAGTCTGCCTTTCTTCGGCCTGCCTCTTAGTTCTGGCTGTCTGTTGTCTTTCAAAAGATGAGTGCTTCATAACACTGGAAAAGCAACAGGGAAAGAAAGAATCCATGCAGCGGCTATGCAGAAAGATAGAACAAATCGTGCCTTGTATGCTTCTCCATCAAAGAGTCCGATCACATGCACAGTTTGCACTCACTGCCTAACAAGAGAAAACAAACACTGCAAACCTTGCATTCGCAACTTAGCGGAGCGTCCTTGTATCCCCCCTCACGCCGGTATGTACACGGATGCTAGCACGGATGGACGTTGACTGGCAGAAGACGTAGAGACGGCCAAACAAAGATGGAAGAATCCCTCTCCAATCCCCCCCCTAGGGTATATCACTTAAAAAAAAATATAATCAAATATAGTCTGTACCCCCCCTCCTAGACAAAGATAGAGAAGATGTATACTCTTAAAAGTGTGTTCAATGTGGTTCTAAGCCCAGTAGAACCTTATACACAATACAAACTGGGTGATTGTTTGCTTTTATCATGAAGTTATAGAGGTTTAAAGTCACTTTGCTACTATAGGTTCTAAAAAGACAAAAGCCTAGGTTCAGTAACTTTTTTCAGAACCTAAGAGAACCTTATAGAACCTTATATAACTTTACTTCTACTGTCAGTGAGTTTTAATGCTTAAAAACGTTTTTTAACGTTTGAGTTTCTTACATAAACGATGGTTTTCTTCATCCACTTCATTTTTAAAGCTAGTCTAAAAGTATATCCCCACTCTTCTCGCCATGTCTCACAGCCAGACCCCCACTTTCCATACTATAAGTGGTTCCGTTTGCTTTCAGCTCTATCTGCACAACTCTTTTCTCCAGTTTGACTTCCCCCGGAAGAAGCTCTCTCAGCTTTTCACATTTTTCAAAGAAAGATCGCTCAGCTCGCTGCAATTCTTCTTTTTGAATTCGGGATGGGAGGGGGATGGGAGGGGGGTGACGGCTAGGGCACGAAGGAGGACAAAAACACTGATTGTCTCATCAGTTTGCGAGCGTTCCTGGTCAGTTTGATCATATTTATATTGAGAAAAGGCCGGTTTAAGGTGGTTTCAGCAGGTTCTAGCAGGTTCTAAGGAAAAGGTTTTCAGAAACGGACGGTTCAGGAACTTTTTTTAGAACCTTAGGTGGTGAAACGTCTATAACCTACTATAACCTACCATAACCTGACTATAAACATTCAAAACCATGTTTTTTAAGCTTTTAAAAAGTTGTTTAATCATTTTAACTCTTAGGAACTTGATTTTATTTGTTGAAAAATAGTGTTCTTAGTCTAGAACTTTGCTAGAACTTTTATATAACTACAAGCAGTGACATACCCTAGTCCCCCCCCCCAAAGAGGTGCTTCCGAAACCTTACCTCCTCAATGATCCTAGCAAGCAAACAAGCAAATTCCAGTAGCGATGGTGCAGCACTTCCAGTTCTTGGCGCTCCCCAAAGCAGGTGCGAGCAGATGGTGCACTGACGGCTCAGTGCAGTCTTGGCAGCAACTGGTAGCAGCTGGTGGATGGGCGGCTCATGGCGAAGTGGCAGCGATCATGCTGCTGGAGATCTTTGGACACTTGCTCAAGCTTGTTGAGGTGGTTGGAGATGAAGGTCCGAAGAGCGTGAGGGGAGATTGGGGACTCAGTACGTCCACAATAGTGTCGTCTACAAGCAAAGTCCACAAGTGCAACATGGCGTCTCCCAGTGAAAACATGCTGTCGGAGCGACTGCAGATCCATCCGGTTTCCACTTCTGCTACAGGAAAAAGAAATAGCTACCAAAGCATTCCGCCATTCCAGTTCTGACTGGAATGGGCGGCTTCCAATTTGTAGCAAAGTGGAGGAAAAGACTGCTGGACTAACTGCTGGAGAAAGATATGGAGACGGAAGTGATCGTTGCGGTCATTGGCTGACTGAAACGGGACACAACAGAGCGCTGTCAACCGTAAAAGAGAATGATCAAATGATGGTCAAACGGAATGCAGAACTAGATCTCTATGATGGTGGAACTACTTCATGAAATAGTCTGTCCGTCAAGGTAGAGTAGAACAAACAGCCGAAAGGCGTTCGATCAGCTAGTGCTGCACGAAGTGAATCGATCTGAACTGGCTGGTGCTGAATGCGCGCGGCACAAATCATACAAAATTGAATGTGCGCGCGGCAATCCTATCCCAGCCAGCATGGCGCTTCGGCACTGCGCGGCACGGCCTGCACGCTCGGCTCACTGGGTCCAGAAGTAAGCATGGATACGCGGCAGGCTAATACCCTATACTTCAACTTTGCAGGAAGAGAAAAACGAGTGCAGAAGTGACATAAGAGTTAAACTTAAATGGGCTATGTATTAAAAGTGAATAGTCATATAGTCTAGCATATAGTAGTAGTAAATAATTTATATGGTTCAGTATAATTAAGTTTCGTTTTAATCACTATCGTGCATAAATTAATTTAATTATTATAGATAGTATTTTAAAAAACCTGCCAGTGGGTGAATTCTCTATAGTTATGTCTTGGCTAGTGTCTTAGTCACTATTTGTATTAATTATCAGACTACTAGATTCATTTCAGGAGTTGAAGTATAGGGTACCAGCCTGCCGCGTATCTTTGCTTGCTTCTGGGCCCACTGGGCTCAATGTGCAGGTCGTGCTGCGCGGTGCCTAAGCGCCGTACTGGCCGGGATGGATTGCTGCGCGCGCATTCGATTTTGTACGATTTATGCCGCATGTATTCAGCATCAGCCGTTCAGATCGATTCACATCGTGCAGCACTAGCTGATCGAAAGCCGTTTGGTTGTTCGTTTTACTTTGCCTTGACAGACAGACTATTTTATGAAGTAGTTCCACCATCATGGAGATCTAGCTCTGCATTCCAGATGGCCACTTTTGGTCATCATTCCATTCTTTTCATTTAATTATTTGATATAAATATCTAAAGAAATGATAAAACAACATACCGCTGGCTCAAGTGTTCTACTTTTAACTTTTACAGCTCAAATTTCAAGAAATTTATAGTAAATTTTATATAATTAATACCCCTAAAATTAAATTTTTTTTTAGATACATGCAGTTTAAAAATTTTCCTTTGCCCCTGTTTCATACATATATCGGGCCGAATATTGGGTGGTTCAAAGTTGCTTGACCGATTCCTATCTTCAGTGCTTGTATGTCTTTTTTGACACATCTAAAACTTTTATAGAATCTAGTATAAAATTTGAAAGGCCAATGAAGGCTAGTAAAAATATTTAGTATATTGTATCCTACAATTTAAAGGCTGCCACCGAGCTAGCCACCTAAGCTAGTAGCTGCTAGTTACGCCGCTAGTACCATATATTTTCTGCTGTTCACTATATAGACTCTTTATAATCATAATTCATTTTTTTAAAATTTTCTGCAAAATTTATTATTCATGTATGTTCGTGTAATTTTAGGAGCATCATTACTTTGAACCAGGATTTAAACCACTTCTTGCGGCCTGCGGGATCCTTTACAATCCTCTTATGTGTTTGAAAATCAGAGCACATCAAGCGGCTTGCATGGGGTCGGTCGCATGATATAACTTGCATGTGGTACATGGTTTGTGGTCTTTTAACCGTTTTTATTTAAGAGCCGCTTCATGCAGCAGAAGAGGGCTTCTATTAAGACATTTCTGTCTAACTCATCTTGCCGAATAAGGCTCGGAAAAGGTGCACCTCAGAAAAGGTGCAAACTAAAAAGTTGCACCAAATGTACCTGTTTTGCACCAGATGTACCTGATGCACCTGTTTTGCACCTGATTGAATAGAATTGGTTGAAAAGTGTCAGCGTTATGGCCATGCAACGCGCCGCGGCCCCGCCCCTGCAGCTCTCCGCAGCCCCAAACGCGCGTGTTGCCGGGCCGCGGTACGCGGAACAAATCTAATCATATGTAGCCAATTTTTGAGATAAATTTAAAATCGGCTATATACAGAGGTCACTGAACGCACGTTCGACAATGCATGCGCTGCGCATGAAATCAATTAGGTCCATTGGAGCATGAGTATCTCTTCTCTTTGCAGCATGAGAACTGTTTTATAGGCTGCTTTATGCAACAGAAACGACTGCATGTACACGTATAGCAACGCAGAGCGGACGAGGGTAAAAAGACTAGAACAATAGGTTTGAGTCAAGAAGCTGAGTAAGCAGACTGAGTCCGTTTACATAGCAATAGCACACTGCCAAACGGTTTGCCGGGAGGAAAATAGCTTCCTCGACCTTTATTAGCAATCCGAGGATGAATGCCAATGCAGTGTTCCACGCAGATTCTTTTTTATATGATGAAGAGAAGCAGAAACGGCACACATATATAAATACGCATACGCAAAGGTACGTTGACACTCTCCCTCTCGGTTGTAGGTAAGGACTTTTGAAACCTGGTGCCGGGTGCTCTTTACGATTGGCGGGCTCGATCTATCTTGATCAGTAAGAGTGCAATTGGTTTGATCATTCGATTTGCTGCTTTGCCTTAGAGAGTGGAACCATTCGTCACTTCCGTCTGCTGATGGCTCGTCAAGTTTCGTCAAGTTTGCATGCTCACATACAGATCTGTATCTGACTTTCTGTCATGCCACGGCTTTTTATTGCATTTGGTACTTCCAGAGGGTTTGAAGTCCGTCTGTAGATAGAATTGCAGCTTTTCTAGGGGCATTCACCCCTTCGTTTGCGAGTTGTCAGTCATACCGGTCTTATATACCGGTCACTGCAGTTAATCATTTTTCAATTTCATAAACTGGGGCCCTGTTCAGATAGACGGCTTCAAACAAATGCCAAAAAACAAAAGAGGAGTTGTTGAAGAGTAGGGAGAGCCTTTTTTTGGATCTAAAGACAGAAAAACTGCTTGTACTAGCCGTGTAGATCCTTGCAGGTGGCTCAGGAGGGTATGGAAAGACAAGCCAGTCTAGATGAACATCATGAATTAAGCCGGGTCAGTCAAAAGAAGAGAGTCTGGGGTTAGGAATCGCACCTGTCTGACTCTGTCCATATTTTTCTCATTTTTCAAAGCCAAACCTAAATTAAAAGCCAAAGCCAAAGCCTCCCCTCCGCCTCACTCAGCGGCAACCAGTCCGCATTAAACCAGAGGAGTTTCTAGGGAAGAAAGACGACATACTGAGGTCGACTTTCAAGTCAGACTTTGAGTGAGACAAAGTTTGCAAGGAGCCTGCTCTCTTGTCTTCTTTTTCCTCTTCTCTAGGGTTGGACACTAAAGTTTTAAAGTTTTTTTTTGTTAAAGTTTTTTTTTTGCCCTTTAGACTTTATTTTAAAAAAATATTTTTCAATCAGTTTTTGAGTAGATTGTTAATTAAGTCAGTCATAAGTTAGACTCATAACTAAACTAATCAACTAGCCTACATAGAAGATGGCACAAGCTTAGTCTCTTTAAGTTGAAATTTATGTTCACATTGAAAACAATCATCAGCGAGATCGATTGGATCTAGTATCGGAAGAAAAGTGATTGGATGACATCACGGATCAAAAGTTTGGATGTGCTTGCACCGGGAAGTAAACACTTGCAATCATTAGAATCAATGGATTTCAGATCAGGTATGCAACGCAGGAATTCCCTTTCATCCAGCGACTTGACACAAGAACGCGCCTAAGAACGCACATAAAGAAAGTCTATGTATAAAGCCATCAAGAGATCGAATTCAAGAATCATGTACACAGAGTTTATGCTCGCAACATTCATCAAACACATGGCAAGGAGTCCAGCGATTGAGGAGTACCACATAGATTTTCTGCATGCGATAGGCGATCAACATAAATGTACACAACATGAACGAACCCGACTTTGCCTTGTCTGTATTTAAAGGCACGAATGATTACACAAAAAGAGAAGAAGAAAAAAGAGGACAGATGAAAGGGAAACACAATTTGATATCAATTTCTCTCTCCTTACTCATCATCCGACTCTTTGAACGCGCGGCGGTTCTTGATATAGTGACGCTTCAGAGCTCGCTCAGCTACATCAGAAGAGACGGCTGGAGAGTGCGAGCGGCGGCTGGCTGTGGAGTGGGAGTGGAAAAGCAAAGACTAAATTAATATAGTAATGCATTACATACATCGTTTTTAAATTTAAAAAACTTTTGCATAACTATAGTATATCTAGTAATTTATAAAGCATCAACTTTGTCTGCAATAATATAAATGAAACCAACTTCTCTAGCAATGTCTTTTAAATGAGCTTTTGCATGTCTGGTTGTATGTTTACTTTTAAAGTTTTAAAGTTAAAGTTTAAAGTTTTGCAAGCAAACTGTATTATAAAAAAAATTTTAGTGTCCAACCCTAGCCTCTTCTTCTTTCTCTTCTTCCTCTTTTTTGTCCTCTGTTGTCATTTTGTGTGGGGAGGTGAGCTATGGGGTGAGTGACAAAGAGAGCTAGGTATGACAGGGCTGGGCTTTGAGCCTTGAGATCAGGCCCTCACTTATCCTCACTTACCGTTGCTCAGAGGAAAAATGTAAATTAAAAAAAGCCTTCTTTTATTCCATTCTTTCTTCTTTTTCTTTTTCATGAAAATACACCATTTGTGGTTGCTTTCTTCATGAGTTTGCTCCAAAGGGGCATCATGCAGTTTGAAGGTTTTATGGACCGTATAGGGACAGAACTGGACTACAGTGCAGCACGCAACCGGCGCCAAACATATTTAAACATTGGACAGGTGAAAAACGTTGCTTAAATTGAGAAAAGAAACCCAGAAAGAGACCAAAGTCATGAGAGAGTCAGAGACATATAGTCTTTAATTCTCATATTTTTTATTTTTGCTTTTTATCGCCTTTTCACTGATATTTCTAGTGATATTTTAAGTTGTTTCGCATAGTAAAAATCAATGTAGCAAATCTATATCATAAAAAGCTTTTAGGCCTTGATTGAGGCGCCTTTTGGCCGTTAGAAACACTAGAAATCAACCCTAGAAACCTAGTTGTCATATGGTAAACGGTGCACCTTATTTTGCACCTGCTTTGCACCTGATTTAAGATGCAAACTTGTTTTTGCACCAGCACCAGCACCTTATGCACCTTTTCTCAGCCTTA
>JAHBMJ010002914.1:0-14780 GCA_018398765.1 Chromera velia
AGACGACGTGATTGAATCAGATTTAAGACGGCATCACTGTATGACTCGGTCTGAATGGACAAATGAATAAATGGAAAAAATTCGTTTCTAGATCGATGCTTTCAGCTTGTTTGTTGTTCTTTTTCTTCGGCCAGCGTGGACGTGGCCTGGAGGGAGTGGTGGCACGTAACGATGTGAGCGTCTGAGTGACAATAAGTGGTTCCATGTGTCAGAATGGAATGAGCCACACGCATGCCGAGCCTAGCCGCATGCATGGCGTCGCACCGTCTATGAGTCAATACACATGCAATGCAAGTCTATGCAGGTCAGTCAGTCTGAAAGCAATAGAGCATTGCTTTAGAGAGAAGTACGAACCTTGCATGAGAGAACTTGAACTTACGACCTATAAGCTCCGTTATGCTAGCCAACTAACTGCCACTCTCCAACGCTCTTCAACGGTCGCGGTAGCCACGCGGAATCTTTCCCAGGGGTCGTACTTCAATCTGCACTCCTGTACACTGACGCAGCTTCATCTCTCTCCAATCAGGTTATGAGTTCTTCGTCTTTTGCTCTCACTAAGCGACACCAATGAAATTTTTAGTGTATACTGAGGTGGGTATTTGAGACTGGGGAATCTATCTGTGTATACATGTGTTGTTCAGGCAGAGACATTAGAGTGGAATGGTCAGGCAGTCAGATACTGTGAGAACCTATCTCGTGAGGTAATCCAGAGTTCAGAGAGAGTAAGAGTATCTCTCCCAGATCATACATCTACTTAACTCCTTTCACATTCTCTTACATGAATTATAACTCGATTCAACATAAACAAACAACAGTGTATATGGATGTCATAAATATGGCTTAGATAAATATGTGCATCTTCTAATACAGAGATACAGTGCGGCGGTGCAGCACGGCGCAGTGCCCATCGCCATGATCTATCCGACTGGACCCAAGCCATATTTCATACTTGGAAAATATTCAGAGATCACTAGAGAGATCATCAGAAATAAACGATGAATTGGGACTAGTCATTCGATTGACTATATGTCAATGATTAGCCTAAAACTGGAGGAAGACCTGAAAAGATTGCAGGACCGGTTAAAGCAAAACTTCAAATGGTAACAATCAGGGCAGCGTCCGCATGCATAAGGAGTATAAGAGAAAGAAGACCGGGGCAGTGGAAGAAGGGAGGAATGTCGTTGGCGTTAGTAGGAGGACTGACGGCTGTACAGGCCCCTGCTGAGGAGGGCGACTAGGCTTAAACGGCCTAGAAACTAATTCAACGCAGACTAAGAATTCAGACTTTATATATGAAAAAACCTATACGCATAATATCATTATGAAAAAAGATCCCATCTCTAGTAGCTGAGTGATATGCTGTGAGCCGAATGGCCCGGGTTTTGGGCTGCGAGCCTCAGTGCGAGGTTGCGGCCGGCGGGCGGCGGGGGGGCGCGCGGTGGGCGGGCGGCGCGGGGCCGGGGCTGCACGTTCGACGGTGTATCGATCGCCGGTATACGGTCGAGCTCGATCATGCAGAAGCAGACTTCACGCAGAGGATTTTCTGATCTCAGACACTACAACTCACTGGCCAGTGTGTCAGAGTGTGAACGTGTCGTACGTGCTTATAATTGGCCGTAGCAGGTGCGCAACTTCTGTTCTTCTTTCCCTTTTCAGATCGCAAATCTTTTCTTTGGCGCCTTGTTTTGGAGGGTTCTGTTGATCGAGACCAGACAGTTCTCCCCGATCTTGAGGCAGCGATTGCACTCTGCCACAAAGCCTTTCGGGCCTCTATTTACCCTAGGACAGGGACCCGTGCGTTGGTCTTGATCGCTTGGGCACCTGCTCCTTTAGGGAGAAAATAATCTCCTCGACTTCGGTCTTTGTTGGTCTCTCCTCTCCTCAAAGAGGTTTCGGGTGGACGGAGTGGTTGACAAAGCACCATGGACGAGGCAAAGCGAAAAGAGCTGGAGGAGCTGCGAAAGCAGCGCCAGAGAGAGCTGGCGGAAAAGAAGAAGAAAATAGAAGAACTCAAGAAGCGCAGGCAGGAGCGCATGGCTCTGGACTCGAAAAGTCCAATGCGAAATACTGAGGTCCGTCTCAGTTGTTGTGCGTATCAGGGGTGCATCTGTTGCGGATGCAAAACGGTGTGACAAACCAGTCACTGAAGCTATGAGCACGCCTCAACCCACCCTTCTGGGAGCCCTCAGGACGGATCTTGGATTCTCACTTCTTCCAACAGTTGGTGACTTTTTTGCCTCCGCATATCTTTTTCCCTCTTCCCTCTGTACCTGCAGAGCACCATCGATGAACTCCTCCAGGAAATCCTCGCGACGCCCACGGTGCAGCCGGAGGACCACAAGATGGTCGCGCAACGAGAAGCGCCGGACGCACACGCAGCAAAGAAGTCGTCAGTCAGAGCGCCTGAGCAGGAAGCAAGAGACGACAGGAGACAAGAGAAAGACCAGTCTCCTCCCCTCCAGGTTGCTTCCGGGCAGAAGTATTGCGTGCCACCACCGCCCTTTTCCGCTCTGCGTACAGTCCCACGTAGAAGACTTGCCAGGCCTTTGCGACGTACCTTGATGCACACCAGCTGTGCCCTCTACACGCGATTCTTCAAGTGTCCCCTCTCCCCTCTTCCGGTTCCCTTGCCGCGTGACTCTGAGCCGTTCCTCTTGTTTCTGTCTCTTCTTTATTTGTCTTACGCTGAGCTTCCCCTTGTCACAACCTGCCGCGCCTTCCTGCCGTCTGCTCAAATGTGGGCACTTATTCGTGTATGTGGAATCGATGATGATGGTGCAGGACCAAACTGAAGAGGGCGACAAATCTGGGAGAAGTGAACATTCCCCCAAAGGTACAAGGCAGGTGTGGGGTGGGCACTGAGTTCTTTTTTTTTTCTTCTGAGTTTTAGATCTACAGAAAGTCACCAGCGAGTACCTCTCCCGGCCTGACTCTATCATCTCTCTGTGTCTCTCCGTCTCTCTCCGAGTGAGTGATCCAGCGTGTGTTTGTGTGTGAGACAGGGAGTTTATGCGTGTTGCCGTATGTGCGTTCAAGTGTGTAATGTTTCATGATTTTGTCCGCATCTGTGTGCAGATATTGGAGGCATACGACAAGTCGGTGCAAGTGGAGCTGGACCCCCCAATCTACAGAGGGGGGCACGAGGAGGACCCTGGTGGGCACGGCCACACGTCAATGCAGCGTCGCGCCTCCACGATCACGGCCCAGCGCGTGAAGGACAAAGAGAAGGCTGCTCACCCTGGGGGTGTGCACCATTCTATATCTGCAGGGCAGGTGAAGGAGCATGCCACTCATTTAGACACAGACAGGGAACGAACGGAAGAACAGGGGGCGGCTGGGGAGGGACAGGAGGAAAACGCCGAAGAAGAGACGGAACCTCAAATTCGGGGTTCGTCGGCTTACTTTCTTTTTAAATTGTGATCAGAGGCTCGTTGATCTTTGCTGTCCCCGGCTTGTATGGAGTGACGAGTTGGGCTTTGGTCTACCCGTCTCCATTGTGACAGGACAAAGCAAGTCGAGATCCATACAAGATACGTACCTACACCGTGTGTCTGAATGTTCAACTTGGCTGTGAATTATCTTTCTGTTCAGGAATGTGAGTATGCACTTCCTTTTTTGGGCGAATGTGTCTCAACACAAGGCATTTCTGGGTGTCTCAATATGAGGATAGATATGCTGTCTTTGGATGTCGTCGGTTTGTGGGAGGGATGTGCATCTGACTGGGGTGGAGTGTGTGGCTGCATGATTGCAGTGATGAGCGACGACGATTTCAAAACAGTCTCGAAGCAACCCGAATTTTCGGACTTCTTCTCGAAGACGAGCAGACTCGTCAGTCGCGTTCTCCTCTCCTCTCCCGATTTCTCCTTTTCGTCATTCCTTTCTCCCACTTCTTTCTTGCTTCCTTCAAGCTGTCTTGCCCACTGGTTCCCCTCTCTGTCTGCCTGTCTTTTTTGCCTGCTGACGTTGTCTGAGTTATCGTGTCGTTCTTTTCTCCTAAGTTTTTCTTTCTCTCTGTCAGTTGTGTACGCAAGAATAAGAGAGAAACACATGGTCTTTGTGTGGGTGTGTGCGTCTGTGTGTGTGTCTCCGTATCTGTGTGCTTGTCTGTACGTTTGCTGGCGTCCCTTTTTTTTGTCGCTTCTTCGTTCCTTCGTCGTTTCTTTTCTCCGTCAATCTCTTCGGACCCTGTCCCTCGTTGGTTCGTGCCCAGGAGGAATTCCTCCCCTTCCCCCTGCACTACCGAACGAACGAACGAAATAAATCGTTGCATGCAGATGGAGAGGGCGCTGGGGCAACAAAAGTTTGCAGACGTGTTCGTGGATTACTCAGGGGCACTTGACGAGGACGAGGACGGGGAGGGAGAGAGCGCTGAGAGAGCACAGAAGGTAAGCAAGAGAGCGGACAAGGAAAAAAGGAAGGATCCGGTACCCTCCCTCCCTCCCTCCAATCGCACGATGCAGATGCAGTCTGTCGGTTTCTTTTCTTTTCTTTTATTTCATCGTAAAAAAAAAATGCAAGGAGGGGGGCCACATCTTACACCTGGTAGGTAGGGAGACAAGCTTGGTGTGCAGATAGATTAGATTGATTCCCTGTCGAAAAAGGAATCAGTTTGGAAGGGAAACAAAGAGTAACAGTGTGTTTCTAATGGCAGGATCCTCCTCACGAGGGCTGAATTGTGTTGGGGTCTCGTGGTTTGACGGGCTGATTTACCGGAAAAGTTCAAGACTCAGCTGCTATAGAGAATCAGTTCGAGGCGTCTAATCGATTTTTGGTCGTTCGGTACTCCTCGCAGCTGGGGATCTGCATTTTTCTTCTTTCTTGTCTTGAGAGGAGGCTAGAATGACAAATGAACAAACGTAGACGGATATGCATAGACGGATTGAAGAATTCCATCAGGGAGTGTTTTCTTTTTTTTCTTCCTCTGCACCTGCTCAGCTTCTTGAAGTGCATGCGATTCCGTGGAGGCTCAAAGTACAGACAGAGCCATCTTTTCTGTCTGCCTGTCAGTCTGTCCGTGAAACGAATGGCATGAGAGTCCTTTTGCAGGTGGACTCTTACTTCGACCCTAAGTGGACAGAGACGCGTCCTGTGATGGATGTCAAGTCTTCCCCTAAGGTCGGTAGAAGGAGAGGAATGCAGAGGCAAAATTTCGTGAGATCCTTCACGTGAAGGTGTCTCTTTGTTTTTTTCTTTTTCGTCTCTTTTCTTCTGCTTTTTTGGTCTGCTTTCTTTCTCCGCACTACGATCGCATTGGTGCTTGTTGTCTACTAGTCCTCTGTTCATCCTAACGATCTCTCTCTCTGTGTCTCACGAAAGAGACCAGGGAGGCGGACGGGCCTCCTCGTTCTTTTTCGTGCGCTCGTTTCTTCAAGGGAGTTTCGATGAATGTGAAAACAGTTCTGCAAATAGAGCATGACTGCTCTCTTTCCTTTCTTTGCCGGAAACGTGGACAGAAATCGACGTGTCTTTTTTCCTCTGCGTCCTGGCATGTGCGTCTGTGTGAGTGCAGTATCCAGAGTTGTTCTTGGCAGCGTATGGCCAGAAGGAGAACGAGAGCGTGACGGACCCCGATGGCTGTGTGCTTCTCTGGTCCCTCAACCTGCCCTCCCGTCCAGAATTTGCATTCGTCTCGCAGGTCGGCCGGTCGATCCATCTATTTCTTTGTCCTGTATGTCGTGGAGGGAAGAGAAGGTGAGACGTGTATTCGTTCTTTTCTCCCCGCATGCTGTGGTGCTGCAAGAGGGCTGTTTGCGATTCTTAAAACCCAGGCAGGCAGAGTCCTGCATAGCTACCGCGCTTCATTTTGTTTTGCTTGCCGCTCGCTTCCAATCTTCACGTCGTGAATTGTCTTGTTGCAGAAGGGGAACTTAGATAGATATTTCTCGTCATACCAAAGATATTTCTCGTCATCCTGCCAAAGAGCCGTCCTCCCTCCCTGCCTGTGTTTTCTCTTCCTTCCTTCCTTCGTTTATGCAGTCGGCAGTTCTCTCAGCAGACTTCAATAAGTTCCAGCCAAACATCGTCGTCGGAGGTCTGTTTGAAGGAAAAGAAATAAACATATAGTCCGCCCGCTTTTCTGTCTGTCATTCTGTGGGTCTCATGGAGGGCGGCAGGAGACAATCCAATCGAGGGCGGGTGAACCGATGGTTTCTCTCTTTTTGTTATGTTGTGTACTGGGAGGTCTGTCTGTCTATCTGTCGGTCTGTCAGGCATTTTCCTCTTTTTTCCCCTTTGTCTGATACTCCCCTGAAATTTTGGGATCTGCTCAACCTGAGCGCCTTGAGGTTCTCCTCCCATGAGACAGACACCAGAAGGAGAGACAACAAAGACAGACCATGGGAATAAATCTTCTGTTTGTACCTTCGCACCTGTCTGCTTGCACACAGCTGTTGTCTGTTCTTTGCCCTTTTTTCCACCAGTTCCTTCCAACCTGTCGGCCTCTCGGGCCATTGGTTCAAGTTGCTGACAGTCAGACCGTCAGAGTAGATTGAAGAAGAAAGAAGACCGCCGAGGCCGTTTCATCTCATCGCATCTCCCTGCATGTGTATCCGGCCGGATATTTATTTCAATCAATGAATGAATGAGTGAGTGAGTGAGTGTATGCAGGCACCTACTCTGGGAGCATCGTCATGTGGGACACGCGAGCTAAGGTGGGCAGGCAGAGGGATAGAAAGGGAGAAGAGGGGAAAGAAGAGGGAGACGGAAAAGAGTTTCACAGCGCTGAGATCTGGGAAAGAGTTCGCGAAGACTTAGGCACAACCACATCCAGCCAGCCAGCCACACAAACACACACACACACACACACACACACACACAGAGAGAGAGAGAGAGAGAGAGAGAGAGATGGACAGACACGCATACGTAGCGCGCGAGAAAGGGGGAGGAAGAGAAGAAGACCCATAGGAGACCTCCTTGCAGTGCGTGAGAACATAAACATGGGACTTTCGAACTTCCAAAGCAGGGACAGAAGGCAGTGATCGACAGATTTGTCCCTTCTCGTCCCTTGCCTGCCCCCCTGTCTGCCTCAGAATGCACTCTCCCTCTCTTTGTTTCTCCTCACCTCCGACTGATTTTTCTTGTTTGTTCTTTTGCAGGCGGGACCCATTCAACGAACTCCCTTGACTGCAAGGGGGCATTCTCATCCTGTGAGTTCATTTCGAAAGGGAAAAACCAGAGGCGTGGGCAAGTGAAAGACACAAACGTGTCTGTCGGATTGGTTTCATGGTGTCGAGATTGAAGACAGAGCCCAAGAAAGGGGAATGAAGCGCTTGTTGAGTAAGATGGATAATGCTCGGGGAATTGACAGCTTTAAGGAGGCCTCATTGGCTGATGGGCCGTTTGAAGGAGTCAGAAAATCTGCTGACTTTCGGAATGCAGCCTTTGACTCCCCTGAATGCCATTTGATCCCTTCGCACGCTCGCATTTGTTCCCCTTCCTCCCTGATCCGTACATCCCTCACCTCTTGCACACATGCCTCGATGGTGCTGCTTCCTCAGCGTGTCTCCTCCTCTCCGTTTCTTCTCCTATCGTGTCCCTCCCTCCTCAGGTCTACGCACTCCAGCTGGTGGGGTCACAGAACGCCCACAATCTTGTGTCAATCTCTACAGGTCCGTGAGCATGCGCGCGTATGAGTGGTGTCTGCACTTCTTCTTTGCTCCCTTTCGCTTTACAAATGGAATCTTCTGCGTTTGAGTGTTCTTTTTCGCCTTTGATGAAAAATCCATCTAAAAGGCCGTCTGTCTCTTGATTTGTTTGTGCATGTGGCATTGTACAAGCTGACTTAATGTTCTTTGTCCCTCCCTCCTTTAATTGTGCAGACGGGCGTCTCTGTGTGTGGGCTCTCGGGATGCTGGTGCAGCCACAGGAGTCTTTGGACTTCCGACGGGGGGCCAACAGGGAGGTGGCAGCGACGTGCCTGTCTCTGTCGGAGGGCGAGACGAACATTCTCTACACAGGTGGGCGGTTGTTCAAGTCGTCAGAATTCAAAGGTTGAATGCAGTGCGAGAAACGAAGGAGAAGGACGAATCTGAAAGGACCTGCTCCACCAATAAGGGGATAGGTAGGGGAACGCGACAGCAGTAAACTGTCTCCATTTCTCTGTGTCTCTTGTGTATTTTGAACAGCGAAGGGGGGGGAAATTTGTCGGCGTTGTGGCCCCTATTCGTCTCCTTTTTCTCTTATTTTTTGCGTGTCTCTGCTTTTTTCTTTCGTCCTCTCACTTGTCTGTGCTTCATGTTCGCTTCCTTCTTTTTGAGGTCTTTCCCCCCTTTTCCTTCTGTCACTGTGGACTGTCTTACCTTCGCAGGTGCGGAAGACGGGAACGTTTTTCAGGCGCACATCCACGGCAGGTTGGTTTTTGATTCCTGTCTGTCCGTTCTTCCGTCCGTAAAAGGAAAAGAAAAGACGGTATAGTCTCTCTGTCTGTCTGCCTCTCTGTTGACGCCTTGTGGCATCTGAGGATTTTTTGAGAAAAACCAAACCCATGTTGTGTGGTCTTTCTGTTCTTTCTGTTGTCAAAACGATCTGCTCCTCACTCTTGCTTTTCCAGTGGCATGATGTTTTTTTTTTTCTCCTGATTCCCCTTTCTCTTTTTTTTTTTTGTCTTTGCCCTGCCACCACACGAAAAGCATCATCTGTTCGTGGACCATCAAGACAAAGAAGCCAGCAAGATTTGATACATGTTAGGCGCACGATGAAACAAGACGTCGCTCCGCCTGCCTGCCTGCCTGTCTGCCTGCCTGCCTCCAGCAAGAATGGCGTGACGGACCAGCTAGAGGGAATTGACACGAATCCCCAGACAGGCCTCCACAGGGCAACGGCAGGACACGACCCCTCACTTGCAAAAACGCCTGCCCACGAGGGTCCCGTCTCAGCGCTTGACTTCCACCCGCAGGGAGAGGCTGCACAGCACGGGGCGGACTTCTCGGATTTCCTTTTGTCTTCTTCTTTCGATTGGACTATCAAGTTGTGGAGTCCCAAGGTAGGTGTGTTTGTTTCTTTGTTTGTTCGATCGGCTGCAGGCATGCTCCCTGTCGTCTTTCTCTGTCTGTGCCAGTCTGCTGGAAGCAAAGAGAAACCACGGTGTGCCTTTTTGAACACACGTCCATGATTTCATTTTCATTACTTGTTACGTTTCTCTTCGCCCCTCTCTCACCCTTTCTCGAAATTCGTGGGTGGATTGTAATTCGTTTCTCTCCTTCTTGCGCTAGGATTTTTCGTTTTCTGTTTCGCATAGCCCTTCAGACGTCCGACACGGAAATGGGGGGTTGAACTACTGTTTTGTGACCTTTTTTCTTTTTCCTCTTTCCTCTTGCTCTTTCTTCTCCTTTATGTCATGGTCATCTTTTCCAGGGTTTCTCGCTACACTTGCGTGCCTTTTTCCCTTCATTCCGTCCTCTCCCTTCCCTGTTCCACCTCTTTCGCTTTGTTCCTGTTTTGTGATTGCCCGCTGACGTTCTTGCGGGCTCTTCTCTCCCTCTCTCCCCCCCCCCCCCCNNNNCCCCTCTGTGTGTGTGTGTGTGTGCGCGCGCGCACGGACGTGTGTGCCGAACCGTGCGCTTGTTTCATTGCGTCCTTCTGTATTGCCTCGTGCGTGCAGAGCTTCAGCAAGCCCCTCCACTCGTTCGAGGCTTCTGAGGACTACGTGTTCGACGTGAAGTGGAACCCTCAACACCCCGCTCTGTTTGCCTCTGTGGACGGAGAGGGCTACGTCGACGTCTGGGACATGAACAGGGACATGGAGGTGTGTGTGTGTGTGTGTGTGTGTGTGTGTGTGTGCGTGTGTGTGTGTGTGTGTGTGTGTGTGTGTGTTTGTGTGTGTGTGTGTGAGGTGTGTGTGTGTGTGTGTGTGTGTGTGTGTGAGTGAGATGTGTGTGTGTGTGTGTGTGTGTGTGTGGTTTCTCTTTGTTTGTCTGTTTCTTTCGTTCGTTCGTTCGTTCGTTCGTTCTTCTCTTCTTTCTTGCGTACCCTTTTTTGTTCCTTTGTTGCTTTCCATCTGACTGAGTGACTCATCGCCTGACTGTCTGTGAGCGTACCTGGCTGGTGTCCTCCCACCCGCCCGACTCGTTCGACCAACTCTGGATGCGTTTGTTGGGCTTCGTTCGTTCGGCTCTTGTTTATTCATTCCGCTTCGTCAGCGATCCAGCAGGCATCCTTGAGTCCTCCCTCGCTCGCCTTTCCCTGGCTCTGCTTGGATGTGTGCGTGCGTGAGTGAGTGACTGCAGTCTCCATACGTGCGTGTGAGGGACAAGGAGCTTGCACTGAACAAAGTCTGCTGGTCATCAGACGGTACGTCGATCTGTCTGTCGCTCTGTCTGTCGGTCCAGCAAGATTGTCTACGAAGGCGCAAACCTCAGAAGCGACAGACAGAGAGCAAGAGGGGCATGCATGTGGGGGAGGACGCGGTGTTCTCTCTCTCTCTCTCTCTCTCTCTCTCTGAGAAGTTGCAAAGGCAGGGAGGATTGGGAAAATGCAAAACGGTGTTACTCTCAATGAGTGGGAATGGTGGTTCTGTGTTTGTCAAGCCACCGGAAGGGAAAGAAGCGAAGCTGCATCAACTCATGAATGAATGAACGAATGAATGAATGAAAGAAAGTATCCCGCCGAGAAAGAAATCGGATCGCAATGGAAGGAAAGAGAAGGACATCGGAGGGCTTCGAGAACTGCTGGACAGGATCCCCTCGATGGCGTGATGAAGCAAGCAATCAATGAGTGAATGATATTAGCAGAGCCACTCAATGGATCAATGGGTGTGGATAAATGAAGGATTGTGTGAACCTATGAGTCTCTGAGTTCGGAAGTGAATCCAGAATGCATGAATCCTACTGCACATAGCAAACTGTGCTGGACCGTGTGAATCAATCAATGCAGGCCGTCGCATCGTTACAGGCGATCACTCGGGCGTGGTGAATGTCTGGGGCATCGACAAAGAGGTACGTACGGCAGTGCGCTACTCATCCAGCGAGAATGCCACTCTTGGAACAGACATGTTTTTTGGCATTGAAGACTCTGCTCAATCACCCACTGACATCCTTAGAATCTCATCTCTGTCCGTTTTTCCCCTTCCTTTATCACTTTTACCTGCCTACCTGCCTGCCTGCTTGCCTGCAGCTGACGACTGCCAAGCCAGAGGACTTCACCCGTCTGGATGAGAAGATCTCCGACTTGAAACCGTACGTCTGTCTGCATGTCTATCTGTCTGGCATCCGTCCATCCATCGTGAACATGCGCGTCTGAGAAAAGCGTATCTGATTCGGAATCAACAACTCTCGGCCAAAATCCCAATTAGTCACTCTTATGGTAGCCTGCCTGCCTGCCTGCCTGCCTGCCCGCATGTGACCTCCATGACTTTTCTGAAACCGAATCGGCAGTGTGTTTTCCGGATTTTTTTGATTCACACGCACAAGAGAGAGAGAGGGGGGTTGGGGGGGGGTGGGCTCCGTACAAGTTCCTGTCTCGTGTAGATGTTGCCCTCCGCCCGCCCGTTTCTTCCTCCCTGATTCCCTGTGCGTGTGTCTGTCTGCCTTTCTTCGTCGTGCAGGGCGGAAGGGGCCCTTGGTGGCTATGGCGGAGGCGGCTACGGCACTGGAGGGTTTGTTTCTCTCTCCCTTCTCCCTCCCTCCGTGTGTCCCACCCCCCTGCTTTCTCTTTCTCTCCCCGCCCCCTTCCTCTCTTTCACATACACACACACACACACCGTTTTCCTCTCCGTGTCTTGACCTCCAGGCACGGGCCTCCTTTTTCTTGTTTTGGATCAATGTGTGCGGTGGTGTATGCGCGTATTTGCATATGGGCGTCTCTGAGCCTGTCCTTTCTCTTTCTCTTTCTCTCTCTCTCTCTCTCTCTCTCTCTGTGTGTGTGTGTGTGCGCGCGCGCGCGCTCTTCATTGTTTTTCTTTGTAACTCGCTGCATGCGTCTGTGTGTGTCGGCGCGCTCTTCATTGTTTTTGTTTGTAACTGGCTGCATGCGTCTGTGTGTGTCGGCGCGCTCTTCATTGTTTTTGTTTGTAACTGGCTGCATGCGTCTGTGTGCGTCAGCGGGCTCTTCATTGTTTTTCTTTGTAACTGGCTGCATGCGTCTGTGTGTGTCGGCGCGCTCTTCATTGTTTTTCTTTGTAACTGGCTGCGTGTGTGGGCGCATGCATCTCTTTGTGCTTGCAGGTATGGAGGAGATGCTTACAGAAACATGCCCCTCTCCGCAAGATACAAGGCCGGAGATATTTGATTGAGAGAGTGCCAGCAGACAAAGGGGAGAGGGAGGGGGGAAAGACGGGATGGTGTGGGGCAAGGCATGTGAAAGGGCGCGTCAGGCTATCGAGCCCTGGCAGAATCAAGTTGCGCAGAGAGTAAGAAATTGGGGGAGACGCGGGGGGGCGGGGCTTTGTGAGTTGTCCCCCCCTTCCCATCTTATTTCGTGACTGTCCGTCCTCCCTCTTGTTTCTTTCTCTTGTGGAGCTAGAGAGTGCCTCTAACGCCTCTGCCCTTTGCTGCCATCTCTGCTTTCCCTTTCTGGACTGTACCGGTGCAAGGAGGCGAGAAACTTGAGTGGGAACGGCAAGGAAGGTGGCATGCTCGGTGATCAAACGGAGAGGGTTTCGAGTGGGGGGGGGAAAGTAATCGTCTCAAGTGAGACGAGGGAAAGGGGCGAAGGGGTGCAAAGAGACTCCTCTCTCTCTCTCTCTGCTTTTTTTCTCTTTCTGCCCTTCGATTTCCGTCTTTGTCTGCCTTCCTCAAGAGCAAAAAGAAAGGGAAGGGAACGCTTGTCCTTCTCTCCTTTTTTTCGCTGGCTTTATCCCTACCCTCCTTTTCGCCATTCCGTTCACTCTCTGTGAACTCCTCCTTTGCTTTCGTTCAGTTGAAAGAACAATCGAACTCTGTTGCCGCTGTCAGATGCTGCTTGCTGTTCACTAGCACTTCCTGCCGACTTGCGCAATATCTCTACTCTTTCTTCCTTCTCCCCCCCCCCATCCTGCTCATCGTTTCAGATGGATTCACGCAAATCGATCGATCGATAAACCGGTTTAAAAAAAGCTGTCAACAAAGATCCTCTAAACAAACGATATGAGTAACTGAAAATTTATGAAAAAACTTCTAGGGAAACGTTGTTGAATAATTCAATCGACCGTCACCAAATAAACAATATTCAATCGACCATCACCAAATAAACTATACATATATATATATATATATATATATATATACATACACTTTTATATAATTATGCTAGTGCCTAATACTCAATAGATTGTCTAACACTATCATGCCACACCGGGCCGGGGCAATACTTGAATGTCATACTATGTCACACGGTATTTAAAAAAAAAAAAAACGGTTTTGGAGAATTAGTAGCGAAAAAAATCCTTAATTTTGATGTAGTCTAGGATGTAGTTGAATTTGAATAAATCTTGCTGAGGTTTTGATTCATTGATTGATTGAGGGATTGATTCTTACAGGCGTGGTCTTTAGATAACAAAAAAAAAAAGATTGATTCATTGTATGATTCATTTATTGATGAAGCCATTGAGCAGAGAAGGAGCCTACAATTAATGGAGCCCCTTTTACATATCTCCTTCCTCCTATAATCGAGTCTCATTCTATCCCATTACCTCATGTATGTATAATACGTAAAAGGTTTCTTTATCTGTTTTCTACTAGGTTTTCTAAATTTTCTTCTCATCACAGTACGTACGTGAGCTGCATCTCTAGCTTTTGGCACCTGTTTTACAGCTCTTCCTCCTCTGATTGCGCCCCTTCTCCCTCCTCTCTCCCTACCTCGCCTTTCCCTCCTCTCTTCCTGTTTTTCTTCTTTTTCTTCCCACTAACGTCTGCCTCGTTCAGAAGGTTGACAACCTCGTGGTGCCCCGCAGCTGCAGCAAGAGATGCGACACTGTCTCCCGTCCGGTTTCTGGCATTGAAGTCTGCTCCGCTCTGCAGCAGGAGCGCCACACAAGGCAGGTGGCCGAGTGCAGCGGCCCAGATGAGGGCCGTGCTCCCGTCTTTGTCCTCCGCCTCTATGTCTTGTTTGCACTGCAGAAGCAGAGAGACTATCTCTGTATACCCCGCAGAAGCAGCAAACATGAGAGCGGTTTTGTCCAGCCTGTTCGTCTTTTTAACATCTGCATCTGCCGTCAAGAGCAGCTTGATGATCTCCTTATACCCCCCTGATGCGGCGAGCATAAGCGCGGTATTGCCCTCCACGTCCTTCACATTCACCTCTGCCTTTGATTGCAGAAGGAACTCAGTGACCTTTGGATGTCCTTTCACGGCGGCGTGCATGAGAGCCGTCAGACCGTCATCATCCTGCTGGTTGACCTCGGCCTTTGACTGCACCAGCATGGAGGTAGCTTCCAAGTGGCCATTGGAGGCGACCCACATGAGAGCAGTCCTGCCGTCGTCTTCTGCAAGATTGGAGCATGGATTGGAGAGGATATGTGTGGTCAAGAGGGAAACACACATGCACAGACACAAACAGACAGACAGACAGACAGACAGACAGACACACACACACACACACAGAGGGAGAGAGAGAGAGAGAGAGAGAGGGACAGACAGAGAGACAAACAGACAGACAGACAGAGAGACAAACAGACGCAGACAGAGAGACAGACAGACAGACAGACAGACAGACATACAGACAGGCAGGCAGACACACAGACAGTCTGAGAGAGAAAGGAATGCACACACACACACACACACACACACACAAACACAAACTCTCGCGCTCTCTCTCTCTCTCTCCCTGAACCCACAGCCCCTCTCTGTTTCACCCCCCCCAAGGCCCCC
>JAHBMJ010002915.1:0-14494 GCA_018398765.1 Chromera velia
ATCGTTGTTGAACTGCCCTTTCTCACGTCTGTGTGATTCCCCCGATTCAGACTTACACTTGTACTCCCGCCCACACCCATCTCTACACCCCCCCCGAGGGGAGCCGTCGGTGTCAGGCCTCTCGGCAGCCCACCCGACCCCGTCCTCTGGGCCCGAAGCTCCCACTGTCTCGCTAATGCAGTCACATGATTTGTGAACTGCAGCGGAGACGAAGCCCTGCAGGCCTTCACTATTCCCCTAATCATCCTCTCCCCCAACTCCCCACTAGGGAGCATCATGAAAATGAAGTCCACCAGCCTATGGAAGCTGATGTACTTCCCACCAATCTCATTCACCATTGCCTCCACCGCTCCTTCGAACTCCTTCTGCCTCACCCCTCCTGCTGGGTACATCTCCCTCTTTAAAGCCCTGAAGGGCCCCTTCAAGGAGATATTGAGGAAGTCACATCCAAAGTGAGCCCCGGATATCGTCGCCTCCCTGACGAATGCTAGTCCGGGCGAGTATGTCGGATTTGGGGTCCTCCCGTCCAGTTTGAACTGAAAAGACGGGTGCCAGAGCTTGTTCGCATCAACGGACCTCGCCACCATGCACGTAAACTCGTGCAGACGGGAGTTTTTATTCACGGCCTCGATCTGCTTCATCTGGTTCTCGGGTATCGCCTGCAGGAGCAGGCTCTTTGCACCACCTCCTCCCTGGAAGTCGTACACGTCCATCACTTGTGCCGCCAACCCCGCCCTTGCCCTCTCCAGCGCCGCCTGCATGTTCTCTCCGTCCCTCATCTCCACCACAACTGCCTTTCTCCTTCCCTGCGCGGAACCCGCCTGCCCACGCATCCGGAGGGCTGCCTCCCTGTCCACCGGAATGGCCGGCAGTGCTCCCAACTCGTCGTCCCACTGTCTACTCATTGCGCAAAGCTACAGATCCTACTTTCAAGCGGACTTCCAGGAGAGTGTCTACCTTTCCGCCTACAGTTCTGCTTACGAGACAAACCACACCTTACCCCTGAAGGTAAGACACTTGCCTACAGGTGTATCGTGAAAATCTCGAGTTCTTGGCCAAACGCCGCCTCGAGAACAGATATAATTAGTGTTACCTTAGAAATGGAGTTACTTCAGACAGCTGTAACGTATGTCCTAACCGTCTCTGCACTGTGCTAGTAGGCGGCAGCACTGTGTTCAGTGGAAGAGCAGTCCTTCTACTCGAAATCTCATATGCCTGTATCTCAGTACGCATGTATAGATAGACGGATGCATGCCAATTCGATGCCAAATACACGTACGGCGCGAAAAATCAATAAATCTCGGCATGGCTCAAACACCACCCCATGAACGATCGGTCGCGCGCACAATTTAAAATCGTCCTGGCACAGGCCGTAGTACCAATGCGCACACTCTCAATCCTGACATGCCAGACGAGCAACCGCAATTCCAACACACAACATTATGATAGTGATGATGATCATGTTGTCATCACATTAATTAATTTTTAGTTTGATATCTTAAAGTTTTCACCCCAATACTAGACGCCCCGCTGTATGGTGGTTAATGTGTGTATAAAGAGTAAGTACCCTAAGCAATCGGCAGAACAGCTTTCCGGCACGCTTGCGAGCGGCATGCATCGCTTCTGGGGGCAGCTCAGCTCTGCTGAGATCAGTCGAGAGGCTCTGAGATCACACGCATTCACATAATGCATTTTTTCATTTTTGGGGGGGGGTTGGTTCTATCTCTGTCTGTCTATCACAGTGTCGCCCTGATTCCAAAATGTGTCCTTCAAGTAAATCGTATGGAGCCGCAATCACATTAATTACTTCGCTCCTTATAATACGTACCCCTCAAGTAACTCGTACGGAGTTGTACGTGTGTACGCGTGCATGCGTATGCGGTCCCGAACAATATATTTTACGCACATTACCATGGCCTCCGCCACTTGCCCATTGTAGGCAAGACATGCCCAAGCCCTTAATCAATCAAATCATGGCTAACCCCCTATATATAAACGTAATACACCCAACCAGTTAGGTGAGTGTCTCGGGGGGCGTATAGGTGGTTGCATATGGCCAGAAAAGTGGTTACGGCAGGAATCGAACCCGAGACTACGCGCATGTGAATGCGATCCTCTACCGAGTCCCGACTGAGCTGCATACCACAGAGACATTGGCACGTGAGGCAGCCCAAGAGGGCTAGGCAGTAATATGCCATGGATGCCAGTTTATGCATGTAGCGATTATAGCCGATTATTTTAATGCACGCACGTTCTGAAAGATAATTTCTCCCCACTTTTCTCAAATAATAATTTTGCGTGACATCGATTCCCCCCCCAAAAGATCGAGAGCTGCAATACGCGAGTGCGTGCGATCTCAGGGCCTCTCGGCTAATCCCAGCAAAACTGAGCTGCCCTCCGAGGCGATGGCCCCAACTGGTTAGGTGCATGTACGGGATATACCTAACCAGTTGGGTGAGTGCCTCAGGAGGCCATTTTAGGGTTGGCCTAATGTAAGCCATATCAGGTGCTTGGGCATGTCTTACCTGCAGGGGCCTTGTACATAATGGGGGCTACGGCAACGTGAGCAAAATATGTTTTTCGGGACCGTATGTACGTATATATACAACTCCGTACGAGTTATTTGAGGGGCACATATCATGAGGTCCCTCGAGCGAATTATAAGTATAATGCGATTGTAGCTCTGTGCAAGTTGTTTCAGGGGCACATTTTGGAATCAGGGCGACACTATAATAAACAGACAAATTAACATCGGACCCCCCCCCCAAAAATAAAAAAATGCGTTATATGCGAGTGCGTGCGATCTCACAGCCTCTCGGTTGATCTCAGCAGAGCTGAGTTGCCCCCCAAGGCGATCCCGTACATACAGATTTGTACATGCATGCATACATGCGTACATGTACGTACAAGATACACCTAACCAGTTGGGTGAATACCTCGAAGGGCCATTTGGGGGGTTGGCCATATAATTTGATTGATGCAAACCATCATGCGGGGGCTTAGGCATGTCTTGCCTACAATATATATGGCAAATGGCATGGCAGAGGTCACGGCAACGCACGCAAAATATGCTTTTCGGGACTGCGCACGTGCATGTACACATATGCATCTCCATGCGAGTTACTTGAGGGGCACGTACCATAAGCTAGGATCAAGTGACGTAATAATTAATTAAGCTATTAATTAATGCGATCACGGCTCCGTACGAGTTGCTTAAGGGACACATTTTAGAATTAGGGCGACACACTATTATATACAGACAGACAGAAACAGAACCGAATTAACACCCCCCCCCCCCCCCAANCCCCCCCCCCAAAATCGTTTCGGGGGGCAGCTCAGCTCTGCTGAGATCAGCCGAGAGGCCCTGAGATCGTATGTACTTGCATATAACACATTTTTTCATTTTTAGGGGGGGGGGTCGCTTTTATCTCCGTCTGTCACGGTATTACCCAAATTTTAAAATATGCCCCTCAAGTAACTCACATGGAGCCGCAATCACATATACCTTATAATTACTTTGCACAAGTAACTCGCACGGAGTTGCAAGTGCATGCTCGCGTGGTCCGGAAAAACATACTTCGTGCACGTTGCCGTGGCCCCCGCCCCATGCATGCATGCACCTGCACAAGACATGCCCAATTAAGCCCCCGATGGTGTGCATCAATCAAATTTGCGGACCCCCTAAAGGGCCCCCCGAGGCACTCACCCAACTGGTTGGGTGTATCTCGTGAAAAAATGCGTTATGCGAATGCGTGCGATCTCAGCTAGGGCCTCTCGGCTGATCTCAGCAGAGCTGAGCTGCCCCCCAAAACGATGTGCTTGCCATGCAACAGAGGATCGAGCGAAGGCAATTAAATGATGCGCAGTATTGCGCAGCGGAACTGTAGCCTAGTCTCTGTGGCCATCATCTTAACTGTGAAGGGTCTGTCTTCTCGGGGAAGGTTTCATACAGCTCTGCAGCTTCTGTCAGTGATTTGCTCTTTAAAGAGGCCGCAGTCTCTGCAACACAATGAAGTGTTGCTCCTTCATCTTCGCCCCTGCGCTCCTTGCCGGAGTCGCCAGTGCCAAGCTGGACCTGGACGGTCTGAAGATTGACTTCGACAAGTTCAAACTCGACAACATGTTCGACCTCGGTCAGTCTGCGGAACTGTATGCACTGCCGCTTCTCTGTCACAATCCTGTCGAAAGTCAGGTAAGGCATTTTTCTGTAGGTAAGACCTTTAGATCCACGCAGGCACCCTTGCTCGAATGGAATCTGGAGAGCATCTATGTCGGCCAGTACTGACCGTAAAGGCAGTTGGGATTCATCAGGGTCTGGCATCTCTGTATGGAGACACATTCGGCAGCCTGTCTGCACACCGCCTGTACATATATACATTCTTCGGCAACTCCACGTTAATGTATATATATACGTGTGTTGCTAGCTGTCCTTATCACTCACCCGCGCACACAACCTTTTGCAATATATATTCCTTCCCGTCCTCTGATACATTTGTGCAGACAAGTTGGGCTCCGGTTTCAAGACTGGAGGCGACCCAAAGGCCTTCCCCTCGAAGGAGGACAAGCTCCTCAACTGCGCTGAGGACTTCGTCGCCGCCAGCTGCCCGGCTGGGACCGTCATCTTCCCCAACGCCCAGGACGTGTGCTGCACTAAGTACAGAGTGGTGGAGGAGAAGAAGGGTATTGAGAAGAGAGAGTACTTCTGCGATGCCGACACCTGCTGTCAGCAGACCTGCTCGGGATACCAGTGTCCATCTGGTTCCATCCCGTTCCCAGATGCTGAGGGTGTCTTCTGTGAGGACGGGACGTGCTCGGACGACGAGTGCTGCCAGTTCAACTGTGACAGCTTTGATGCTTCTGGATGCCCCAGTCAGTCTGCAGACTTACTTACGAGAATGTCCACCTGGGGTTCGTGCGTGCGCACCTGTCCAGAGTCCGTTTTTGTTCCATTGTGCGTGCATGAGGAGCTGCGAGAGGCAGAAAAGAGTTTGTCTGAACTCACTGTTTTTCGGAGATGCTTCTTCATGCTTGTTTTGATTCGGTGTGATTCGGAAGGATCTAATCAAATATGCTTTTCCACCCTTCAACACGTGCAGCCGGCTTCGAGCTCGTGGACAATCCCAGCGAGAAGTTCTGCCCCCGGGCCGAGACTCCCGGGGGAGATGCCTGCGACTCCGCCAACTGCTGCAGACCAACGTGTGCCTCTTTCGATAGCGGCACGTGTCTGTCTGGACAGGTCCCCAAACCCGACTTGGAGACAATCTTCTGCGAGACAGATCCATGCACCACCACAGAGTGCTGTGACAACACCTGTGCCACCTTGACTCCCACCTGCGGGTCCGATGGATCCAGCCTGGACAAGCTCGACGACCAGACCCAGATCATATGCCCCTCCACTGGATGCTCCCCAGCGGTCTGCTGCGACATCGTCTGCTCTTCCCTCGAGGACGACTTTTGCACCAGCGACACCGCGGGCTCCCTCTTGAAGGCCATCCCTGGACTCATCAGATGCCCCACCAGGGGATGCGACCCCGAAACCTGCTGCGAGGATACTTGCTCCAGCGACAACCAGTGCCTCACAGGGGACATTGAGAAGTCCAGCCCCGGTGCCATCCGGTGCCCCACCGCAGGCCCCGACGGTTCTTCCAGCCCCAACGGATGCTCCCGTGACCTCTGTTGCAATCCCACATGCGCGAGTACGGACCAGTTCGGCGGTGCTGCAAATTTTTGCGGCAGTGCTGCCGCGGGCCCCAACGGCAATGAAGATACCACCGGCTTTCTTGCCAAGGGCCCGTCCTCCAACCCCCCCTCCCCTACTCAGGGAGAGCTCTTCTGCCCCCCCGGCGGCTGTACGGTCGATTTGTGCTGTGATGCAACCTGTGTCAGCTTCCAGAATTCGGACCCGAGTCCGGGGGGAGTTTGTGGTTTCGGAAACAACCAGTCCGGCTCGGGGGGGATCAGGTGCCCTTTCGGCGTGATCGAGGGCTGCGATGTGGAGTTGTGCTGCCAAGTGCCTCCGGAGGGTAGGTAGGCCTAGATCTAGCGTTGAGGGTACTGCCAGAAAAGACTGAGGAAGGTGGGCGTTATGGTATGGGAGTGCATGACAGACCTTAGAAGTAGAAGAAGAAGAAACGTCTTGGCCGATCGAGAATCTAGATGCATTGAACCGCTTCTGCAGTGCCAACATCGCAAGACACAGATGATGCACAAAATTACCACCGTTGATTGAGAAACGAATGAAACACGCTGTGAAAGAAAACGACGGTCCCGTTCCTGGTCGGATTCGCGGAGGGTGAATTCCGGTCCCGGCCTTTCCATTCGTCCCTTCGCCCCGAGCCAGAGAAAGGAGCGACGCGCACGCGGCGGCCCGTCCACACGGGGTGGCGGGGCGCCTGCGACAGAGGTGTGCATGTTGTGAGTTCCATGGTATGGCCTGCATGCACTTTGGCGTAAGAAATACACCCGAGGCACTCACCGTGGTGGTGTGTGCTCCGGGCCTTCATATGGGATTCAATTAGGCCGATGGTGCGGTTATGCCATCGGAGGCTTCAGAATTAATTCCGGTCCCGAATTAATTTCCAGACAGTCAGACAGACGTGCACGGCGGTTACCGTCCGTCTGAATGAGAGACGTGACCTAGGGATTGACAGAGCTTCATGTGTAGGATCTGTACTGTGCCCTATGTGTCTCTGTGTTTCTCTTGTGCTCTGAGTAATGCACGAGGCCACCAGCAGGAGCGTACTGTGGACTGTGGAGCTTCATAGATTTTCTGTCTGGTGAAGAGACTGATCAGATATTTATTTCTGATTATCTGTATCGGTCTAGATGAGTACGTTACGGTGACGTATTCGCTGTGGTCCTCTAATAGGAGAGGGCCAGGAATTTGGGAGTATAGCAGTTTGAGGAGTCCTCTGGATAGGCTAGAGGATCGATACGGGAGGGCCCATAGGATTCCACTGGAGGAATCTCAAGAGAGGTGAGACTCTACTTTTCACTGGCACCGTCACTGAGGGAGTCTCCCATTGTTATTCCGACAACATTCCCCTTGTTGTATTCCCGATTCCCTACTGCAGGTGACTTACCATGGGTCCCAAGAAGGACGCTCTCCACGGGTGCGTCACGATCAAGGGTATGGAGGCGAAGACCGTGGGCGTCTTCGGCCTCACGGACGATGTGAACATCATCGAGTGGGTACGGCAATATGCAGATGCTGTTACCATTCTCGGGGACTCGGACGAGTAGTGCGGCAGGCTCACCCTCACCAACAGAAACAAGGTGGGGGTCAACGTTAAGCACTACGTCGCAAGGACCGAGGTGGAAGTGCTGGAGAAGGTGGTGGAACGGGTGCCCCACCTCAGCTCGGAAGTCTCTGAGCAGCTCCGGATTTTCCATAGGCACTGGCACATTGTGGACTGCGTCTCTCTGCCCGACGCGGAGTGGATGAAGAGATATCTGCAGCGGACCGACGTCCTGAGAATGGGCAAGGCGAGGATCATAGAAATCAGGGAGCTTCTCTCACGCTGAGAGAAGGAAAGAATCTCTGGTCCCCAGTTGAAGTCCCTGAACGAGCAGATCCTCTGCCTACAGACTCTGAAGGAACCCTCCTAAATCTCCCTGTCTCGCCCTGTTGTGTTTTCTTCAGGTGGGGAGCTCCATGGAGGAGCTTCAACAGAGACAAAAGTGAAGACGGAGGAGGAGACAAGAGCAATACCAGACACCTCCCGTCAGAGGTCCGTCCCCATGTCCAGTGAGCAGCGTCCGGCCTCTGATAAGCGGGACCGCCGTAGTAGTAGCAGTAGCAGTTCCAGTGGGGGGATGCAGGTGTGCAACCTGACACCACCCTGGTAGAGAAGAAAAGGAAGCAGTACGAGGACCTCGTGGCCCAGATATCAGGTCTGGACGCCGTACAGGGTGCGGATAAGCTCCAAATTCTGGAGATCCAGAAAGAAGAGAATGAAGTGCTGAGTGGCATGCCCAAGAGGGACAACTTCCCTGAGGAGTCCGAAGGGAAGGAGGCATACGCATCAGAGCTGGCATCCTGCGCCAAGAAGAAAGAGGTCTCGACGCCGGGAAGGCTGACAGGGATACGCTGGTAACGACCCTACAAGGTCATATTGACCAGCTGGCATCTGATGTGTTTGCTCTGAACAAGCAGGCCGACAAACTCTATAAGAAGATAGAGGTGCTCTCTCCTCTTCCTCAGGCCAAGGGCGTCCCTGGGGGTACTGCTGAAGGCCGCCTGCCTTCGGTATTCCAGATGACCCCCCTTACGGGTGGGGGGGTGTATCCTGCAGTGTCTCCCCCTGAACCTGCGATGGTATCTGTAGGTAGGTGGGTGCGTACTGATGATATCGGGGCTCCGGGGGCTCCTGATATCTTCTCTTTCCTGGGAGTTAAGGAGTCGAGTGGAACTCAAAGGAGGCCGAAGTGTAACCCTGAGGATCCCCTCATCGCCTACACCCTGGAGGAGATCTTGACATCGGTCCCGAGGACCTTTGTGGAGATACGAGATAAGGTTGTGGCGATGATCTTTGCGCACTTTTTCAAGACGATTCAGTTCTTAACCTCTGCTTTCGTCCTGAAGTACGAGAGGATTGCCTGTAAGCCCTGTTGGTTCAGTACCTACACAGAGCTGCTGGCATATCACAAGCGTCTCCTGAACTACCTGGTTGAGGAGAATATCGTCCACAAGCTTGGCGTGAAGTACAGGCTCGGGCTCCTGATAGAGCTTGGCGTGGAGTCATTGTGCAGTTCATGGCTCCACTCACGCACGATGTTGTTGCGGTCTTTCACAGGCATAAGGAGAAAAACGTTCAAGGGGAACGTTTTACCATTCTGCAGGTTCACCCGGAACATCTCCAGACGGTACCGGACAACATCCGTCTCTGGGGAGGGCCTCGGTTTAATCAAAAAGGAACCATCCTTCTGGCTCTGGCGGGTGGAGAACAGGAGGATCCTCGACTATGGAAAACTTCTGCTCGGCAGGAGGGGGAAACAGGTGCACGCTACTGCAAGTGGGCAGGGAGAAGTGATCTCGGGCATAGAGGATTCCCTCTCGTCCTTCCAAGAACGTCTCCTGTAGGTTGATATGAGGGGATACAGCGAGAAACACAGTGGCCGGCGAGGAAAGTTTTGTTCTAGCTGGCTGATGAGGGTGAAGGTGTTGTGGGCTAAGCCTTGCGGGAATTAAGCCCCTCGACTGACTCACCTTCATGAGGGCCAGCAGGAGATTTCAAGCACGGAGGTGCAGGCGTCGGCTTCGTCATCGTCTTCATCTGCCCTCCCCTCTACTGTGCCTCCCTCCCTCCCTCCCATAGTTCCTGCAGAGCCCTCCACCTCCTCTCTTGCTCAGGCAGAGGCCTCGGTAAGGCAAGCGGGAGTGGTGAGCACCCGCCCCAGGTCTCCGTCTCCTGCTGTGTTCGACTGAGCATCCGTCAACTTCGGAGAGTCGCCGCTGCCGGATTTCTTTGTTCTGTTCGGCTCCTCTATGAGAGGAACAATTCTAGACCCTTCAGGCCTTAGGGTGCTGCACATACCTGGTACTGTGCGGAAGCACACTCGAGCTCCTTCACGGGGAAGGAAGGTCAAGGATCCAGGCCCCGTCTTTTTTGACAAGAAGGGGAAACGTCTCCTCGGGGCCGACGGGGAGCCCCTTGGGTATAAGTGGCAGGTGGAGAGGCCTGTGTTCATGACATACCACCGGGGGGTATATGACGCTTGGACTCGTTGGTTCGCACTCATGCTCCACCCAGACTTGGGGAAGATCACGCAGGGAGAGGTCCTTAACACCCTCAAGAACTATCTAGCTCCCAGACTGACGACGGGAGTCAGAGGGGACTCATGGAGAAGTGGGAGTGCAACAAGGACACAGGAAAAAATCTAGGAAGCACGTGGGGTATTCCCTGGAGATATGGGTTTCGACCTTGAGGAAGACAGCCTCAAGAAGATCATGTCACAGAACTAGGGCATCTACCTCCACTCATCTCCTCAACCCCGGCGGATCGAGATCCCAGAGGGGTGGACCACTTCGATGAGTCTCCGAGTTTCCATTGCTCCCGCTATGGCTGGGGGCAAGCGTAAGGGGCGGTACTACATGTACAAGGCACTCAAGTACTTGGACAGGCCCAAGTAGGAGTAGATCTAGGCCGACAAAGAGTCGAGGGAGACAGACAGGCTGTCTCAAATTGAGCCCCTGGGAGACGAGTATGCATACTAGACCCCTTTGGAGGGGAAGTTCTGAACAGTCGGGCTGTCCATGGCTGTCAGCTTTCCCGAGAGGTACTATGGGTACAAGCGGATCGAGTTCTACAACTATGTTTTTCTGAGCTGCTACGACTCAGATCCGGTTACTGTGAGCATCCGGGTGTACACGGAAGGAGGAGATCGACTGATAGAACACTTTTGGGACGTGTTCCAGGGGACAGAGAGCAATGAAGATGAGAAGGCGTGGTGCCTCGTGTATGAGAAGTGCTACCAGGTCAGTCTGGTCAGGTGTATGTTCCACAGGTCCAAGCACCATGATGACCGCTCACGCCCCATCGTGTTCGAGAGAGAAGACCCCACGGTTGAGGTCGTCCCTCCCAAGGACTTTAGAGACAGAGTCAACAAGAACGAGGTCGGCCGCGGGGACCAAGCTTGGGAGGCGCTCTCGGATGTGTTGGTGGGCCTAGTAAGACAGGCAGAGAGAGAAGGGGAGGGGAAGGGTCCCCTCACTCTCAGATGTCAGGTGCAGAGAATGAGGAGACTGAGGAAGACACCTTCGCTTCTGAGTCTCTGCTGTGGGGTAGATTGAGCGGGTCAGACAGAGACGATGGAGATGATGGGAGGGATCCTCTTGATGGAGGTGGAGGCCATGGAGGCCTTCCCCTAGATGATTCTCTACATGACTCACCTCCAGGGGGTTATTCTGGAGGAGACTGGGGCCTAGACTAGGGCGGGGGAACTGATGAGGAGGGAGGCGGAGATGGTGGGGGGGACGTTCCCCCCGGATCTGCTGAAGCTCTACATCAGGGTCTCTCCGTTAGGGAGAGGGCCCACCTCCGTCTATCGGCTCACAGACGACCGCAAAGATTGTCTGGGAGAAGGAACGTCTCCGGAGATGACGGAGACGACGAAAGAGGGGCAGAGTCTTCTGCCGAGAGGGGGAGAGGAAACAACCACTTTTAATTTTTTTTTCAACAAAAAATTTTTTTGACCCCCCCCTTTTACCGGAAGAATCAGACCTGTTTTTTCCGGTAACTCTCAAGGGAGGGGGTCACGGCACTACCAGAAATTTGGGGCAGGAAAAAGAGTGGAATGAGGCCAAAAGAGCAGTGCAGCCGCCACCGGCACCCTTCAGGACACAAGCCAATCCACTTTTCTTATTCCAACTCCTCACCGTTCTCCCCCACCAGCCTCCCACCAGATTTTCTGCTCCTTTGCCGCCTACCCCGGCCCACTTGTGATGCCGCCAGCCTCGGCCTTAGGCCCCGCCCTGCCCTTTTATGGCGTCGCCGGCCCCAGCCCCGACCCCGGCAGTCGTGGCCTTTATTCAGCGCAAAGTCTCTGCTCGCTCTAGTTCACTCTCGGCTCTCCATGGTCGCTCAGACCTCTCCCTGTGACGCCGCCGGGCCTAGCCCCGGGCCGGGCCCCCCGCCTCGGCCTGGCTACCACGGGTTGCCGCCCCTGCCTCCGTCTTTGCCCTAGCCTCCATGGACAGACGTTACTCCGGCCCAGCGCTCCAGCCTACTCACTGCTTTGATCGGATTCCGCCCGCTCCTCTTCGTTCCTTCGCCTTTCTGTTCTACGGAGACTCACGCGTTGGGGCCAGACAGAGCCGGGGATGGTGCTGGGGCAGGGGCCAGGGTGCCTCAAACACAAAGAAAAGACCCGAACAAAGACAGGCAAGCAGTGAAAGGGAGAAAAACGGGAAACGGGGGCAGGCGACCCCCCCCTTCCTTCCTTTAGCTCTCTCCAGGTTGGCATACTCTCTCTTCTCTCTTTCCAAACCACACTTACTAGATGCATATGACTGACTTTGATAGACAGGCATGAGTGTAAAACGGAATGACTAACTCAGACCCCATGAAAATAAACCACTGACCCAGAGAGACAGTCGTCACGTGAAGCCTAAAATGCTGTTCCGCAGCAGCGGTAGCACGATCAAAGGCACTGAAACCTGTATCCATTCACATCCGCAAGAGGCAACAAAGCCAAAAAAGACGGTTCAAAGCAAACATCTGCTCGACAGTATATCATGCACTAACCTACACAGAGAGACGGAAATGAACACTCACCAAAAAAAAGGTGAAAACAACCCCAGCTCCTCAGTAGAGGCAAAAAGACGTCCCAGATCCTGCATGCAGTCACAGAGCAAGAAAAGAATAAAGTTCCAGGCGAAAGTCTGAGGTGCATCATGTTCCGACGTGTTGGAACGGCTTGCAAGCTTTGACGAAGACAAACAGATGAACCCACCGAAGAGCACGCGAAGGCCGATCTGGCTCCCTCAAACAGCCTAGTGGGAGTCCCAAATCCTGCCTGTAGATACATACCAAGAAGATAAGAAAGCATGGGAGTTTGAGCAAAGGTGGGCGAGCGCCTGATATGATGCAACGAGGGTCACGGCTAGCTCACGTCTGAGAGGAGACGGAACCTCAAACTCACCAGAAGGAAGACGAAGAGAGCCCCGGTTCCCCCAGCGAGGCAAGCAAGAGCTCGAAAGCTTGTATTGGGGTACGCAGCAGAACAAGACGTCCACCCAAGATTGGGAGCAAGGCGACCCTCTCCAATTTTACCCACAAAACTTACTTGACAGAACCAGACGGGGAAATAAACCCATGCCCAATAGAAAAGAGACGGCTAAGGTTCCACCCAAAGTCTGCTACCGTGCGCGTACGTCAAAATCGGATTCCGATCCGACTTTAAATCCCCTTGAAAGCTTTGCGAGCCGCAGCGCGTACAGCCGCTGCGGACTATTAATTATTTGGGAGGGCGTGCGGGCGTAGGCTTACACTCGGTCACGCACCGTCATACGTGCAGGCGCAATACATTTTTTCTATAGCACTCGCTAACTATGATTCATAAACGCAAAAATGCACTTGCAAAATGTTTAAAACTCTTTGTTTCTACTTTTTAACCACTGTTTACTGCCCAAACATGCCTGCGGAATAGGGTTGTTGTGGAGACCGTTTTGGTGTTAGAGACCGTTTTAAAAAATTTTCCCTTCAGAGCTTCATGTGTAGGAACTGTAGTGTGCCCTATGTCTCTCTGTGGTTCTCTTGTGCTCTGAGTATTGCACAAAGCCACCAGCAGGAGCTTTCTATAGACTATAGGGGTTCATAGATTTTCTGTCTGGTGAAAAGACTGATCAGATATTTATTTCCGTCCATCTGTATCGGTCTAGACGAGTGTGTTAGGTCAATGTATTCGCTGTGGTCCTCTAGTAGGAGAGGGCCAGGAGTACGGGAGTATAGCAGTTTGAGGAGTCCTCTAGACAGGCTAGAGGATCGATACGGAAGGGCCTATAGGATTCTACTGGAGGAATCTCGAGAGAGGTGAGACTCTACTTTTCACTGATAGACAGAGACAGAACCGAATTAACCCCCCCCCCCAAAATCGTCTCGGGGGGCAGCTCAGCTCTGCTGAGATCAGCCGAGAGGCCTTGAGATCGCACGCACTCACATGTAACGTATTTTTTCATTTTTGGGGGGGGGGGTCATTTCTATCTCCATCTGTTATGGTGTTATGCAAATTCCAAAATATATCCCTCAAGTAACTCGCACGGAGCCATGATCGCACATACCTTATAATTACTTCGCATATGCATGCCCCTCAAGTAACTCGCACGGAGTTGCAAGTGCATGCTCGTGTGGTCCCGAAAAGTATACTTCGTGCACGTTCCATGCATGCATGCACCTGCACAAGACATGCCCAATTAAGCCCCCGATGGTGTGCATCAATCAAATTTGCGGACCCCCTAAAGGGCCCCCCGAGGCACTCACCCAACTGGTTGGGTGTATCTCGTGAAAAAATGCGTTATGCGAATGCGTGCGATCTCAGCTAGGGCCTCTCGGCTGATCTCAGCAGAGCTGAGCTGCCCCCCAAAACGATGTGCTTGCCATGCAACAGAGGATCGAGCGAAGGCAATTAAATGATGCGCAGTATTGCGCAGCGGAACTGTAGCCTAGTCTCTGTGGCCATCATCTTAACTGTGAAGGGTCTGTCTTCTCGGGGAAGGTTTCATACAGCTCTGCAGCTTCTGTCAGTGATTTGCTCTTTAAAGAGGCCGCAGTCTCTGCAACACAATGAAGTGTTGCTCCTTCATCTTCGCCCCTGCGCTCCTTGCCGGAGTCGCCAGTGCCAAGCTGGACCTGGACGGTCTGAAGATTGACTTCGACAAGTTCAAACTCGACAACATGTTCGACCTCGGTCAGTCTGCGGAACTGTATGCACTGCCGCTTCTCTGTCACAATCCTGTCGAAGTCAGGTAAGGCATTTTTCTGTAGGTAAGACCTTT
>JAHBMJ010002916.1:0-14786 GCA_018398765.1 Chromera velia
ACCCCCCCCACCTCCACCCCCAACAGAGCCGCTCCCTCCAGTGCCGGCCAAGGAACTCACAATAGTCTTCCCTTGCCCCTGAAGGAAATTGAAGTGAGGGAGATGGAAAAGGAGGAGAGAGTTTCGGCAAATTGTGAAGGAAGGAAAGCACAAGGAAGGAAGGAAGACGTACACCTTTTTTCTTTGGTCTAGAAGAACGCACAAGACCACGAACGTTGGAAGAAGAGAACAGCCAAAAGCAAGGAAGCAAGGGGGGAAAGGGGAAAAGAACAGCACAAAGAAACTGCGCGTAAAGTTCACCACCTCACGAAACAATTAACGGACTCCAAAAGAAATAACTGAAAGTTAGCACACAAACATACCTGCGCCAGCATAACCTGCCGCTGCAGGTTTTCATGCAGAGCCACGACCTGCTGAGCAGGAAGACCTGCCAGCTGGACCGCATCAAGAGATGCGAAAGGATTAGTGATCAGCACGGTCTGCCCACTCTCCACAGCCGCACTGGTCGCCCCTCCTCCGCTCCCGCCGCCTGCCGCACGGCCACTCCCTCCACCCCCACCAGAAGTGTGGGTTCCGTTGGCGCCGCCGCCCATCATCTGGCTGCCCGTTGCACCGCCCCCCCCCCCACTGCCTCCAGCCCCTCGAGCTTGAGAGGAGGGGGGGCCCTCGTCCCCCTGAGGCAGATTGGGGTTGGTGAAGTCCCTGGTCCTCTCATTGTTCTGTCTGACCGTCAACTGGTTCAGCTTCGAGTATTGGATCTGCAGAATACACACACACACACACACACACACACACAGAGAGAGAGAGAGAAAGAGAGAAACAGAGCAGAAACGATCTGGGAAGTGCACGAATATGAAGTGGGCGGTACAACACAAGACAAAACCCAACGCAAGGAGAGGCTGCAGAACAGAGCATGAAGAAAAAAGGGTCAGCAACAAACAGGGACGGGAAACAGGAAGCGAGGCAGACGGGGGCGAGAAAGAAAGCGTAGAAACGGACAACCAAACGAACGAACAAACCTCCAATTCGTTGCACCCCGCGTAGATGCACCGCCCGTTGAGTGTCTGGAGGGCCTGAATCGCCTCCTCGACCCGTGCGTACTCAACCAGGCACTGGACCGTCGGGGGTTCCTTTGTGTCCTTCTTGTTCGGCCTGTTGAAGATCGCCATCCTCAAAATGTTCCCGAATTTGCAGAACAGAGAATGGATCAGATCCAGGTCAATCTGATACACCAAATTGTTCACGGTGATCAACAGGAGACGGTTCGGAGTCTGGTCCGAGCTGCCGCTGGGTGTGACAGACTGCCGGTTGGAGAACTCAACATTCAAGAGAACCCCCTGGATGTGGGGCGGGTTGCTGCGCCACTGTTGAAGAGCTGTGGCAGCCACATTGATATTCTGCAAACGAGAGGGGCGCACAAAAAGATGAGTGGGCGTAAGCTCTTCTTTCCGCTTGTGGGGAGAGAGAGAGAGAGAGAGAGAGAGAGAGAGAGAGAGAGAGGGGGGGGGGGGGGGAGGGGGGAGGAGAGAATGGACTTTGCGGACACGATGAGTAGCCCAAGGAACCATGCACCTTCCGTCAGGCATGCTGAGAGCAGCTTGATGATTCATTCCATTGTGCTTGCAAGCACTTTTAGAAGAAGCGCCTGGGAAGGCAGAAAGAAAGACTGATGCAGAGAGAAGAGGAAGTCGCACTGGATCCCTCCGGACAGCCAGCCAGACCAACCGACCGGCAGCTCGACGAAGGCCTGGCCGAGATTGGTCGAATAGAAGATGCGCAAGTTATCGACGTTGCAGAAAGGCATGAACAGGTTCAGGATCTCCTGTTGCGTTGCTGTTTTCGGAATTGGTTTCAGATGGAGGACCTTGGAGGGAGTCACCTCCGCAGCTTGGGGTTGAGCTGCCGCAGGGGCTGCATGGCATTTTGTTTGGTGCAGTATGTACATGAGAAGACAGAGGTCAAATACGCACAATACGATATGATGGGAAAGAAAAAGATCGGCAAAAAGATGATCCCCAGATGACCTCACTTTGGAAAGTCAGGCTGGATGAAGTGAGGGTGTGAAAATGAAAGAGGACGGATGGGAAGAGGGCTACAGGAACAGGTTGCATGGATGGCCAAGAGACGACGATGAGGTGAACCACGTACAGACAGTGGCGCGTGATGGGTGCCAACTTCACAAGAAAGAGAAAAACAGCCAAGACAGAAAGAACGGACTGACGGACGGACAAACAGATTCAACCAGTGTCTGAAGGAAAACAAAGGAAAGACAGGGGAAGGGCCAAGCAGGAGATTGCTCACTCACCTGCAAACTGCTGCATCATTTTCCTCACGCCTCGGGGGAAGTGGCGCAGGAGAAACGCAAATCACTTATTAGAGCTTACAAGCCGAAATTGGTTCGATCGTCTGCTTCCCGTCTCGTCTCGTCTTTGAAAAGAAGCGAGAGGAGAGAGAAAAGTTCCCTCAATTTCAAGACTTCGTTTTCACACTGAAGTGAAAGGGCGAATCAAGGCAACGGTGTCCCTATCAGACGCGCTTTGCGCTCATTCCCTCTTTCGGAATTGAAAATGGGCTCCCCTGCGTTCTTCAGTCTTCCGTCTCCGGACACGAAAATTTCTGGTCACACTTGGAGAGTGCTACAAGGGATTGCGTACAATTCTACTTGGAGCAGAGAAAAGACACACATGCCAAACTCTTCCTTCACGTTGCTCTTACTCAGTGGACGGATGCTGTTCAGTTTGTTTTCCAGCTGAGCGAAGTCCTGCGATGGTTGGAACTGGCAATATATAGGTGCATCGAAATCACGAAACGCGGCCCCGTAAAGTTCTCCGCCCGCGCAACAAAGGGTCACTCGCACCCGGAGCTTAATTGGAAAACCCGTCTCCGTTTGAAAAGCGAAAATCTCACAGTGCGCGTATGTTCCTTCCGGCCTGATGTGCAGGGTTCCCGCCAGCTGAAGGAAAGAAAGCTTGCAGCAACCTTCCTACATCACGATGATTGACGCACGTAGATGTTTATATCACAACATTATCGATCTGTGGGTGTTGCGCTTTGGGTAAGATTGTAAGGTTTCCTTGGTCAGACTTGTTTCTGTTGCCACTTGTCTCCGTCTGTACGTCTCTGAATTCCTTCCTCGGTCGACTGATCGATCGAATAAACGAGGCGCCTGATGATGAAAGCACCAGTCCGCTGACCAGGTCTCCTGCTTTCAATCGCGGCATCTCTCTTTTCTGTTTTATCTTTCTCCCGCTTTTCTCGTTCGCTTTCACGGTTTCTGAAGCTTGACTCGCTGCACGCTTATTCCGTCTCGCCGGAAGAGACATAAGTCAAGAAAAGCAAGGTGGAAGAGAGCAAACGACATTATAAGACATTCCCTTGTGAGAAGAATCACAACATCAGCATTTAATTACGACTTCAAGCTCTAAGTCATGATTCCTGGTCACCCCCACTACCCTACCCAACCCCCCCAATCCGCCCAACAGCAAGTTCAGTACCAACCCCCCGCCTCCCATCACCAAGCTGCACCCCACTCAGGAGCTGCACCCATGATACAGCAGCAGCAGCAGCAGCCAACGCCGATGCATCAGCACCAGGCACAGCAGGCCCCGGCATTCCCTCACCAGCAGCAGCAGGCGCGCGCAGGACTTCAGCAGGTTGGACAGCAGCAGCCGCCACTGCAGGCAGGTCCGGCGGGTCTCCAGCAGACTCCGGCATCAGCAGGTGCAGGAAGGCCGCGTGGTCAGTCTGCTGGTCGGCTCCCGCTTCATACCGCTTGGTCTTTTTCGCAGTCCCCTCATTTGTTTTTGTTAGTCCTCCTCGTCTGGCTGCTTCTTCCGAATCCGTCTTGAATGTATGCGTGCGTCAGACACCGATTCAACTGCTGCGTGCCTAGCCGATTCCCGTGCACCCTTACTGATTTCATGCAGAGACTCAGCCCTCCAAGGTGCTCCATCTGAAGCCTGTGCCCAAGACCGCCACCCAGCACGACATCATCCAGCTGTTCATGCCCTACGCCCCCGTGGAGACTGTGAAGATCTTTCACCTCGCACACCTCGGACAGGCCTTCGTGGAACTGCCTGTCAGTCAGTCAACAGATCTCTCTGTCTCTGTCTCAATCGAGGGAGGCAGCGAGGGAAACCGTCGTTGGTGCGGACGGACGGGTGCCCCACGTTTTCTGAGAGACCTTTTCGTTCTTCTGACTATTGTTCCTTCCTTCCCTCCCTCCCTCCCTCCCTCCCTCCCTCCTTCCTTCCTTCCTTCCTTCCTTCCTTCCTTCCTTCCTTCCCTTCCTTCCCTTCCTTCCTTCCTTCCTTCCCTTCCTTCCTTCCTTCCTTCCTTCCCTTCCATCCTGCCTTCCTTTCTTCCTTCCTTCCTTTTCTTCTTTTTTTTGTGTCATGTAAGTGAAAGAAAGAAGAGAGGGAAAAAGAAGGAGCATTCAGTCTGTCAGCAAAATACAGAAAAAAAGTGGGAGGAGAAACGCATGGCGAGTCTGGCTGCTTGCCTACGGGCTTGTGTTTCTTGGCCAGCGCCTTTTGCAAGGCTCTTTCATGCTGCTCGTTCGTTAGTATGCAGTCGCGCAGAGCCAAGGATTGCAGAGCAACCTCTAACTTGTTCCTTCGTTCTCTGCCCTGCAGGACGTCAAGGTAGCCCAAGCAGCGTACCAACAAATGCGCGCGCACGGCCCGACAATTCAGGGCGTCCCCCTCACCGTTGAGTTCTCCAACAGACAGGAGATCACACCGCATGGCGGCGCAGAGCAGGCACCGCACCGGGTGTTGCTTATCACCGTGAATAATCTGGTGTACCAGATCGACCTGGATCTGATCCATTCTCTGTTCTGCAAATTCGGGAACATTCTGAGGATGGCGATCTTCAACAGGCCGAACAAGAAGGACACAAAGGAACCCCCGACGGTCCAGTGCCTGGTTGAGTACTCACGGGTCGAGGAGGCGATTCAGGCCCTCCAGACACTCAACGGGCGGTGCATCTACGCGGGGTGCAACGAATTGGAGGTTTGTTCGTTCGTTTGGTTGTCCTTTTCTACGCTTTCTTTCTCGCCCCCGTCTGTCTCTCTTTCTGTTTCCTCCATGGCCAAAGGGCAGGAGATGTTTCCAAGGTGGAGGCTTTCCAGTCGTGTCGAGTCATGTCTTTTTCATCCGTTTCTTTCGACTGCCACATTGGCTGAATATCCTCGTTGCCCCTTTCTTTCCGCTGCGATCTGCTGTCTTGTCACTTTCTCTCCAAGGCCTCGCGTCTCACTGTTTGCCTCGTTTATCCACCCGCTCCGCCACTGAAGCCCTCTTCCTTCCTGCGAGTTGTTGTGTTTGTGTGAACGCTCGCTGGAGAGTGGACTCTCAGAAGTTACAGTTCCTTTGGCGTCATTATTCTCTCGCAAAATCGGGGTTCTGAAAGTCCTTTGCTTGTATTTTGAAAAAGTGAGAATGTGTTTTGTTCGAACGCTGAGAAAGTGGGCTTTCAGAAATTGCGACCCCACTTGCTTGTTCACTCACTCACCAACTCACTCGTTGACCGACGATTGCGTTGCACATCTATGTACTCCTCATGCGTGCACATTTCCTGTCTCATTTCCTTTATTGCTTCCTACCCTGCCTGCCTACCTGCCTGCAGATCCAGTTCTCCAAACTGCAAGAGCTGACAGTCAGACAGAACAACGAACGCACGCGGGACCTGACGAACCCGAACCTTCCGACCGGGGACGAGCCTTCAGGAGGACCCAAGAGCCCCACGCAGAGAATGACCAATGGAGTCGCGGGGGGGGGGAGCAGTAGCTCGGCCGCCGCGGCAACGTCCCCTGTGTTGGGGGCTGCTTCGGCAGGTGGCCAGACGGTTGTGATATCCAACCCCTTTGGCACGTTGGACGTCGTGCAACTGGCAGGTCTTCCTGCGCAGCAAGTGATGGCTCTCCACGAGAACCTTCAACGACAGGTTATGCTTGCGCAGGTGCGTCTTCCTTTCATCAAAATGTCTCTCTACGCCTGCTTTTCTTTTTGGATGGCCGGCTGGGTCTGCGTGGAATTTTCTGGCAGACTCCCCTCTGTTGTCTTCATTCCGGTATCGTCTGTTGGTCTGCTTTGTTTTGGTCTGTTGATCCGTCCGATTGTCCCTCGGCTGCCTGTCTCTTTGCTTAGTGTCGTATCATCGGTTGCGTTGCGTTGCGAATAGAGTGGTTGTACCTGACTCCTTGCATCTCCAAGTGATTCGTTCTAGCGTTCGCCATGACTGACTGGCTCAGAGATCGATTGCCTTTCTTTCTGCATGGATGTCTTTGGATCGCTTGAAGTGAAGTGAAGGCCTGTTTGAGTGGACGAGTCCGTGAGTGAAGTCACTGTACGTCAGTTGGAGAACACCCCACAACATGAGTGCGTGTGCAGAGTCAAGGTAAGAAGATTATCAGCTCCTCGGCCGGACTGGCAGGAGAGGGCGTGCACCTGCCTGGCCACGGACCTGCGCAGTTCCCTCAAGAAGTCATAGACGCAGGGATGGACACTGCCAACAAAGAGGACACCCCTGTTCTGATGGTGCACCAGCTGCCTGGAGAGACCATCACTCCTCAGAAGGTCTGTGCATGGGTGTGTGACATTGGGTTTTTTCTCTCTTTGGAAGCTGCCTTCTCTCTCTTCTCTCTTGAAAGAATGCTTCCTCCCGTTCAGTCTCAAACGGGTGCAATTGCGATCGCAATTTGGGGCATTCACTCATGAAGAGACGCAAAGCCAAAACAAAACAAAAGACAGGAGGATGCTCAGAGGGACGAAAAAAAAACTCGATGTCATATCATGTCATGTCTGTCTGCTGATGACAACCACGAATCCTTACCTACCTTTAGCGAGACTCACCGTTCTTCTCGACTGGGTCCCTGCGCTTATCTTTCGTGCTGATGACAGACGATAAAGAGGAAGACAAAACAGGAGACACTGTATTGTTGTATTGAGTATCCCCGTGCTTTCGTTTCCGGGTTCCTCTCTCATCGCTTTCTCTTTCCCTCTTTGTGTGCCTGCTTTGCGTGTCCCGCCCCCCCCCTTCCCCTTCCCTCGAGCCCCCACCCACCCAAGCGTGCGTGCGTGCAGGTGTTCAACCTGTTCTCGATCTACGGCCCTGTCCAGAAGGTGAAGATCCTTCACAACAGGCCGGACGTCGCAATGGTGCAGTTCGCAGAGCCTGCATATGCGACCCTCGCGTTCTTCTACACGAACGGGTTGAGGGTGGGCAACAACGAGATTCAGGTCGTGTTCTCGAAGAACAAAGTCGTCAGGTAGGTAGGTGGGTATGCGTGTGTGGGGTGGTGTAGTGGGGTGCGGCTGAGTGCTGGTTCAGTCGTTTGAACTGCATCCAGTGTCCTAATTGGACATGGTTCTATGCCCCTGTGTCGTCTTTTGCTGCGGCTTCTTGACTTTTGACTTTTCTTCCTTTGTTCCTAACTTCCTTCGCTCCATCGTTTCTTCCGTTTTCTTCTGTGTTGGTTCACTCCCTGGTCTCTCTATCCCTCCCGCCCCCTCTCTCTTTTCATTCTTTCCCTTCCTGCCTGCCTGCCTGCCTGCCTGCCTGTCCGCAGAAGCATGCAACCTGGAGATGAAGGCCAAGGATTCAAAAACATGAGCTTCGCAAGCTCTGATCAGAGATACGGGGTCAGGCAGGAAGAAAGGGAGAAGGAAGAAGGAGGAAGGAAAAGGAAGATTGAGAGGGCCGAGCGAAAGGGAAGAGGGAGGGGGGATGGTGGAGTGTGGAAAGAAAACTGCCGGGTGTGGAATCAAATTATGGCCTCCAGAATGAATGCTTCGTTAGTTGTCAATTAGGACCTCTCGCTTTCTCTCTCTCTCTCTCTCTCTCTCTCTCTCTCTCTGTCTCTGTGTGTGTGTGTGTGTGTGTCTGTGCCTAAGTGCGTCTGTCCGCCCGCCCGCCTGCTTGATGTTTCCTGTCTCATTCTGTTTATTTCTCTGCTGGCTTGCTTTTCAATTGCTTTCAGGAGGGGCCGGACGCTTTCACTCGCTTTGCTCGGAATGCCTGCAAGCCGACTGATGTCGTGTTTGTTGCCAACCTTCCCGAACAGTTCGACGGTCAGTCGTTGTACATCTTGTCTGTCCCTACCCTGATCCTTCCCTTCTTCTTTTAATTCCTTGCCGGCTCCTTCCGGTCTTCTCGTTCTCTTCAGTCTTCCTTCTCGAGCTTTCTCTCTCTCTCTCTCTCTCTCTCTCTCTCTGTGTGTGTGTGTGTGTGTGCAGAGATCCAATTGGATGGCCTTTTTCGACAAATTGTCAACGTCCGCAAAGTAACGGTACGTCACCCTCTCTTCTTTCTTTCGTGTGGTCAGAATCTCCACCGTCCTCCCGTCTGTCTTCCGACAATGGAGTCCATAGGAGGATGTCTTTTTTCCGTGTTTCCTGCGTTTTTGAACGAACCAAGAGACGAAAGGACAAGATTTGAGAAAAGTAAGGGACAGACAATAGGAAAAAGCAGATGGACGGCATAAATAAATTCATGGCTGCAGATGTTGCCTTCCAAGGAAGGCGCACGGATGAAGATGGCGCAGGTGGCGGTGGATGGGTCCGTGGAGGCTGTGGAGGCTGTGATGGTCCTCCATGGACAGAGAGTCGGGGACAGGTGCGTCTCTCTGTCTGCCTGTCCGCCTCCTTGCATGTATGTTTGCCTTCCTTTCTGTCTATCTGTGTGTCTGCCAGCTTTGTCCGCTTGCCTGAATGGCTGGCTGTGTGTTGTCTCTGGATTTGTTTGCCTCTTTTTCTTTCGACCTTTCTTTTGGTTTGCCTGCAATTCAAGCTGCCCACCTGTCTGCCATTTTTGTATGATCACGTTTTAGTTTTCTTGCATGTTTTCCTTGTGAATGAATGAAGCTGCGGGACCACAAAACAACGCCTAGTTGTCGGTCCTCCTTCATGCGTCCTCATTCTGTCTCATGCATGCAAAGAGACATAGTCCCCCTTCATCTCTTCTCCGCGTCTTGGTGGTGTGTTCTTGCATCTTGTCCGTCCTTCTTCACATTCATCTCTCACTGTGTATCCATCACTTTTCCTCCTTTCTACCCCCCTTTCTGTTTCTTTTTCTCTGTCTTGTCTCTCTCTCTCTCCCTCTCCCCCCCCCTCTTTCTTTCGTTTCTCCCCTTTGTTTCTTTCGTTCGTTTTTTCTTTGTCTTTCCCTATTCTTCTCTGTCTGTCTGTCTGTCTGTCTGTCTGTGCAGGGAGTTGAAAGTCGCGTTCACAAAGACCAGATTCGGCCACTGAAGGGAAAACAGAGGGGAGGGGGGATCTAAAGCGCCTCATTATTTTGAAAACGGGCGTAGGGTTAGAGGGTCGGTTCGTTTTGTGCATTGGGGGTGGGGATAGGGTGGGGGGGTGGTAGTGAAAGACCTACAATAAAGGGAGCGGGGAAGACCTTGCTTTCACTGTCAAGTTCATGTTGCACTCTTTATGGGAATGTTGGTTCATTGTTTTAATATTTGGTTTGTGTGTTTGTTTGTTGGGTTGGCGGAGTGGAGACTGGTTGCGGGTGGGGTCACAAAGACTTCCTGGGGGGAAAAGCAAGCAGCAAGCTTTGAAAAAAGGGAGGGAGGATCGGAGACAGCCACTGCCTTGTTGAACAACACCAAAGGCATAAAAGGCGGACTGTACAGACACCATGCGCAATGAAGGGCGGAAACGTGCAGCGTCGATGAAAGAAGGCTCCGATATCCCGTCCATTTGTGTGTGTGTATGCGTGAGTTTCTGTTTCGGCCTGCTTGCAATGGGCGTTTGTCACTGGAATCAAGAGAATCAAGAGAAAGAGAGAGACGGAAAGATGCAAGACTGATTTGCAAGCGAATAGAGTGCATAAGAGGACAGGCGGGGGGAGTCGCCTGTTTGGTTCGTTTCTTCAGCGATCGACCCCTGGCAGCTCTATTGTCTGACCTGAGGAGATACACGTTGTTCTTCTTCCTTCCTTTCTTCTTCCATTCTGCCCGGTTTTTCATTCCCTACTGATCAATCTGACTATTTCGGTCTGTTCTTATCCTCAGCGGGAGAAGAAAGAGAGAGCACAGACTCTAGAGAGGCTGTTGTTGTCGTCCAGACGAAAGAGACAGACAGAGAAACAGCAGAAGCATAACAAGAACCCTGAAAGGGAAAAAAGAGCTTGCTATCATTCACGCAAAGTGCGTGCTTCGTGGCGGAAGGGAGCGATGAAATGAGAAGAGAAGAAGCTGCGTGAGTGACCGGATGCGGCCCTCAGTTAGCGGCCTGGCAAGACAGGAGGGAAAGGTTCCGTGGAGCTTCTCAGCTTGGAAGGAAGGATTGTTTGACGGAGGGCTTCATTTATCAGTCAAACGAGTCAGCGAAACCACCGAGAATGATTGAGTGGGTAAAGCTTTGTTTGATTCAAGCTTTGAGGTCTTCACTCACTCGTTGCTTGGTTGAAGCATTGTCTGATTGATGACTTCGCTCGGCACTCCTCCGTTCCCCCTTCTTTCTCCAGATCAGAATGAACAGAAGGGAGTACGGCGCGAATGTCGCATGCAAAGGAAAGGAGAGAGGGGGAATGGAAAAACAGAAGCCCCACGAAGTCGCATTGTTGTACCGGTCTTCCGTGTTTCTTGAAATCAAAAGAAAACACGTTCATCTGCCGAATGGAAAAAACTGTTAGGCCCTCATCACGCAGTTTATAGGTTGACATGAGAATATACGATGACATTCTTGTTTTGCGTTTCTTTTTTTGAAGTGCATGCATGACTTCTCTCTCCCGATTCGCCCGCCGAAAGAATTTTCAACTGCGCATGAATTCGTCTCGTCTGTAACTTTTTAAACCTTTCTTCTGCCTGCCACTCAGCCCTTTAGAGCGACAATGACCCAAGATTGTTTTGCCCCATTTGCTCTTGCATTTTTTGCATATGCTTATCTTGCGCAGCTTCACATGAGTGAAAGAATCCGATGGCCTTTGATCTATGACTCCGGCCTGTCTGTCCATGCATGCACATGCACCGCGTGATTGTACGCACGAAGAATGAGTCTCTGAGAGGAAGGTCATTCATTCGCTTCTTTGAAGGGGAGAACTGCATGGCGCCCTGCCCGGCAAACTTCGGATGGGAGGGAGGCGCCCTGCCAGTGCTAGTCGGTCGATCTGCACGGCGGATACCGTCGAAGGGATGTCGATTGATCAAACTTTCTATCGATCGATCGATCAAATCAGAGCTCGGTCAGTATACAGACCTTGCTGTGCAATTGAGCGTGCATGTGGGATCGAGGCTGCTGGAGGAAGGAGAGACAGAAAGGAAGGAAGGAAGAAATAGCTATTCTGATGCGTTCATGGATGTCAGAGATGGTGTCTGGTGGCACCATGTAGTCCATGATCGATGAACGGCTGATCCATCATCCATCGTATGTGCCGGTTGGTGTGTATACGAATTGGTCCCCACTCTGTGGACCCAACATGCGCGTCGCGTTTTCAGTCAGGCTTGGAGACAACGTTGAACGATCTAATAGACGATATCAAACACAGACGTCTGTATTTGAAAAGGAACGGACAATCTCGAAAGGAGTTTTGGGTTCCTCTTGCGCTGCTGAGCCTGCTCTACGCAATGCTAGATGTAATCGGCAAGTAGCTGGGACCTGCCAGTGACTGTTGGGTAAGGTGCGCTAAAAACGGTATATAATGAATATACGAGAAACATTCTTGCGTATATATATTATATACTATTATTTGCTATTCTCTAGAGGTTATATTACACGTTTAAATATGACTATATACATGGTGATGAATATGTGCATGGTTGATCAAATGTGGCCTATACATTGTGCTGTTAGGAGTAATCAATTTAGTGTGGTTACTTAGGCGGCCGTTAAGCCGCTTGGTAACCATTTTCATGGTTACGGTAATCATGCAGAGTCATATTGATTACCGTTGTTTTGGTAACCAAAACAGTGGTAAACGTTCTTTTAAGCTAGACAAACTAGTGGGTAAATCGAGTACCAAAGATAAATTTATTGCAAAGTTCTCTTACATCCACAAATTAAATATGTGTAAGTTAAAGTCAAGTTTTTAATATTATAAAAACAACTTAGAGAAGATAAGTTTAAAAATGATCTTTTTTATATCGTATAATATCGTATACAGTTTTTAAAGATACGTTAATTTCTCCTATATTAGATCCCGATTCAACATATTTGCAGCCAGATTCAGGCAGATTACCGTGGTAGCGGTAGTCCCGTCAGCTAGCCCGTCAGACCTCCCCAGTTACCAAATTTCAGTTATCAATTTGATGGTAACCAAAAGCTTTTTCAAAAGAGCCGGTAGTTACTCATATTAAACAGCACAGTGTAGCGGCCTAGCCAGCCTAAGTAAAAGCTTAAAATAGCTTCAATATCAGGCTGAACGGTTTCACCTTAGGTTTCACCTATAGTGTGAACTCTAGTATTATATTCTAGATTATAGTAGTATATAGGAGTTGTGACTAGCCATGTATCTATAAAAACATACAATGATCTAGACATACATACGGCTAAACATACTGTAACATATGTACACCCAAAACTAGACCCAAAAGCGGTGCCCATTAAATCGCGATTCAAGGCCTAGCGCGGAACCAATCAATCAATCAACTAGTCAATTAATCAATCAATCAATCAATCAATGTATGATCACCATTCTAGTCACCATTAGAATCATCACTTTCGATGCATTTCAATTCCCCACTCTACTCCACTTTATGATACAAGGCCTCTTACAAGACACCGCGCAGCCACTAGCGCAGACAGAAAAAGTCTCCGCTTGGAGTCAGGATTATCCAGGACCACCAAAGCATTTACCTTCAGCGGTAGCTACACTCAGCGTGCTGTGACATCTCACTGCACGGAGAGGCTCCCGGGACTCGGGCCGGGAGTGCATCAAATGCTAGATCAAATGTCATCGATCTGTAGCGGGACAACTCACACGGTCCTATCTCCTATCTGTGTATAACTTTCCATCTTGTTTACTGGTTCTTTTTTCCTCCAATCATCTGTCCTGTTCATTTGTTTATCGCCCTTTTTCTTCTGGACTTCTTCTGTTTTGCTTGTTGCTATCCGAATCTCTTTCTTCTTGTTTTCGCTCCTTTCTTGGTGTTCTTTTCTCTCTACCAGTCTTCCTTGTCTACGTCTTTTAATTTTTCTCACGCTTTTGCCCCTCTTCCTTCCCAGCTTTCTTCCTCAACCTCGTGCAAACAGTCAGGCTGTCTCCTTCGATCTCTGAGACAAACAAAGAATGCAAGGCACGATGACAGCATTACAGGACATAATATGCAGGGGCCATAGTACAGAAAGAAAAAGCGCGAACCGAGTGCGTGCATCCCTCCCCTTTCCCTCAGCTCGATCCTGGATCATCTCTCTACTCCGCAATTCAATTGGGTATTTAGAGAGAATCCATCGACGCGCTTCTTGTCGTTGCAGTCTCCGCGCAGACTGAATCTGAGAAGGCGACAGAAGCCGAGGAAACAGGGTCGGCACACGGTGCATGGGGTTTCCTCTGTGCGATCAGCTCCCCGAGATGGGAGCAGCAGAACTCGAAAACGTCCTCCAGATCTCTCTCGGCATCCACAGGAACATGGGGGAGGGGCACAACCTCGGAGACGTGGTCGCGACTCAGAAAGAGCCTCCAAGAATCGGACGACTCTAGTTTGGGTGAGTCGCGCTCGAGATTTCGGCAAAGTAGACGGTGATAGAGAACCTCAGTGGAGAGGCCCAACTCAAATACTAACAGCAGGGCGTTTGCGTGGCTACAGATGGTCTGTATTTCTTGCACAAGTTCGGGGCGGTCATGCAGGATGCAGGTCCATGGAGCATCGAGGATACACCCCTCCCCTTGTGTCAGAAGATCCCTGGCAGATGCCAGAAGGTCTCTGAGAACAAGGGGCTCGAGGTTCTGTCTGTACTCTGCGTCTCTCTTCCCCGGCATTACTTTCTCATCCAGCTCGTCCTTGTCCAAGTGAACGAGACCATAAAAACCCGACAGACGAGCGCAAAGGGAAGACTTGCCCGCACCCGGTGGTCCACTGACCAGCACAAGCACAGGGGGTGCAGCTGGGCAGCACAACATCAGTGGGAAGAACTCAGCTGGCAGACTGAGCAGAGACGGAGACGGAGACCCGTTTTGCGATCCTGTCTTGGGTGGTTAGCCCGCCCAGAAAAATTGACAGTGCGGCAGAGCCAATACCGAGCAGCAACTGTACTATGATACATTGGACACATCCACACGTTGACGTAGAGAGACACAGACGTGACGCGTACTCTTTGGAGGAAGGATCGAAAAGAAAGGAACGAAGATTCGGCCGAATTAAGGTGTGAGTCTGTTTTTGCACTGCAAACTGCGCGCGGGATTCGCGCGGCGGGAACATGGGTCCGCATTACATGCATGCATGGTGCGCCGGCCGCGCCCGACGCGCATACCCTGGACATTAATTTGTGGGCCCTTTTCTGGGCCACGCCGCCGGAGCGCCGCGTATTGATGCCCGTCTACCGATACAGATGCAACATGCATGCGATGAAGATTGCATGCATACATCTGATCATTATATGCCGTCTCCACTGAGGTCTTTTTTTCACGCTCCTGTTATGATCTCTACTGTCAGTGAGAGAGGTCAAGAAGAAAAATGAAAGTCCAAACCCCTATCTGGAAGACTTATCCGGCAGATCCCGAGCTTTAGAGCCCTAAAGGAGCCAATTTTTTTCTTTTGCGGCCGCCCTGAAGCTGGGCAGGGGGGATTGCGGCTTCGCTGCCTATAAGCAACAATGTGCACACTTCCTCCTTTGTTAATT
>JAHBMJ010002917.1:0-14763 GCA_018398765.1 Chromera velia
GACCTGCAGGAAAGTGCCGACATCATCCCGCAGGACTATGTCAAGGTCCTCTCTGAAATTCGGGAGGAGAACAAGAAGACCGCCCGAGACATCTACATGGAAGCGGCCGAGCAGAGAGGCAGACGAGTTCTGAAAGATGCCAGCAACAAGCAGTTCCGCAACCCTTACATATACAAGACGGGCGATTATGTCTGGGCACGAGTCAAGCGAACGAAGAAAGGCTACGCAGCCAAACTGACCACAAAATACGAGGGGCCCTTCAGAGTCCTCGAGGTCAGAGACAACTGCACGCTCCGGCTCAAGCAGCCGGGCGCCCAGACGCGTCGTGTGATCAACCGCGACAACGCCAAGCCCTTCGTCCACAGGGACCTGAAGGAGAACGACGCCCTCCTCTCTTGGTTCATGCCCGAGCTGGAAGAGGACGGGAAACAGGCAGACCCCATCGACAACGACGAGTTTGCAAAGTACGAGGTAGAGAAGACCTGTGCCAAGCGGCGCACGAGAAGGGGGATGGAGTTCCTCGTCAAGTACAAGGGCTACGCAGAGAAGGAGTGGACCCCGGAGGAAGAGCTCGACTGCACCAACAAGGTCGAGGAATTTCACGCCCGCCTCCGTGGAGGCCAGTAAGGCCTTCTCAGGAGGGATGGATAGACGAACGCATCTGCAGAGACACAGAGAAGAAAAAGAGACGCTGAGTGGCCGTGGTGCATCTAGATTGGCATGAAACTGACTGACTGCTTCTTTGATCATTAGGGTGGCATGCAACAGAGGTAATGCTGTGAGAGTGAGCATCCGTGAGTGGCCGTCCGATCGAGTCATCCTTGATTGCGCAGGGTTCTTTTGGGGGGAGGGGATTCCGAAGGGGGGAACCGAACCGGGAAAAGGCAACGGGAAGGGGCTGGGGAGATGGGGGAGGGGCCATATGTATAAGGAGAGAGGACAAAAGCCTGCCCTCGATGGCAAGAGGGGCAGAAGGGTCGCGGCAGACCTACTGAGAGACGGAGTAGGGCACATGGCAGCTGCTGTCTCATCTCTCGCCAGCGCCAGCAAATTTTCAACAAACAGGGAAGGGCAAGGGGGGGGTTATGGGAGAAGGGAAGGGATGGGAAGGGGACGGGAAGAGGAATGGGGAGGGGAAGGGGAGGGGAAGGAAATTAAGGGGGAGGAAAGAGGATGGGGAGGGGAGGGTAGGGGGAGTGACGGACCCTTTTTAGCATGCAGAAGTGACTGTTCTTCATTTAACTTTCCACGTGTAATTCCATTTGATCTCTTTTCCCCGTTTGGTCTCACTCTTCTCAGTGAAGTCTCTGCAAACGTTCGTTTCAAGTATGAATAGAAGTGTCAACTCACCGATACCGGTGCGTGGGTAGAAAAAAAAAAGAGTGTGAACGTCCTCCAAAACAGCGCCAGCATCACCGTGACTTCCACGAGAGAACATGGATAACACCGGAACTGAAGGGGGGGCAACGGCCCTTACCGAACCGAAGGGGGGGCAGGGGCCCTTACCAAAATCGAGGGGGGGTAAAAGTTCTCAGGAACCGAAATCGAGGGGGGGCAGGAGCCCTCAGGATCTGCAGGAACAGGGGAGGGAACAATTGGGAAAGGGGGAGGTAGTGCCCAGAGAGCATATCGATTTTATGATTCATGGAAAGGGAAACTGCGCAGACCTCCACTGACCATTTGATCTTGCCTTCTCGTCTGACATTTTTTTTCTCCGCTTTACAATGCTCTCACTCGACTCCCCTTTAGACTGCAGTGCCGGGTGGGAAAAGAAAAACAGAAAAAGGAATGAGCACGGGGGCCGTCGGACAAGCGGAGAAAGGACCTGACTCCATGCATGTCTCCTTCACAGGCCTCGTTCCAGATGACCGCTGTGAATATGTGCTTTTACCCCTATCTTTATTCTTTCCCCTTTGAGTGCTCTCCCAAGAACAATGGTACTGGGCGACTTACCTCTGTTACCGCTATCACCCCGTCTCAACATCCTCCTTTCCCTCTGTTTTTTCTTCCTCCGTCTACCGTTGCGCCTCCCACCTGCAAACGGCGAATAGGAGGAGAGCACTTGGCTGTGCTGTGTATGTGAATTAGGGATTTGGGCGGGGGGGGGGTCGAAACAAGCTACTTGGGAGAACGGAATTGGAATGCGAAAAAGACCGTGCGTTTGCTCTCTTTCTTTATGTGAATCGACGTTTGTGTTTGTATGTGATGACCTCTTAGCAGACTTCCCTCCCTCACTGACCTTCTCCCCACCCCGTCAACCTTCTGCCCCTCCGTCGTTTCGTCGTGCTCTTGTGTGCCCTCTTTCCTATATGCAGTACACAGAGTGGAATGGCTGTGCTGAAATTCAATCCGTTTCTCTGTGTGTTTGGATCTGTTTTGCAATGAGTGAGTGCGCTGCTGACTTCTTGTTTCATCCCTGGCTGTATAGGAGAAGAAAGGGGGGCGGGGGAACAGAAACGGGAACAGGGGCCTTTTCAGGTCTTCCCGTATGTGCTCATCGGGACTGCCAGCAGGCTGTCTTTACTTTTCCATTGCTTTGTTCCATCCCAATAACTCTTTTCGTGCAATGTTCTCTTCTAACGATGTGTCTCTTGCGTCTTCTTGCCTCTTCGGCTCCCTGACCTCCCCATCCCCTTTCACCGCCCCCTCATCTGTCCGTCTTTCGTCCCGAAGTTCCTCTCATATAATAGTATTGGCGACCACACTGGATTTCATCCTTCCGAGTCAGTCCCAGCTGACCATTATGCTATGTGCTGACTTGAGGAAACAGGCAGGTCGGGGGGTTAGTGAAGTTTTCTGTGTAGATTGGGAGAGGAGAGAAGGAGACGGCTTTTTGTCACTGACCGCTGTCTGCCATCTCCGTTCGGAACGTCCTTTCTCCACAGATGATTGCGCGGCCCTCTCGGGTTTTTCTGCCTTGGCTTAGTTTTTTCATCGTCCCCGCTTGTCAGGTGCTCTCTGGAATGCTTGTGAAGTCTGGATGGAGAAAAGAGAAGGAGAATGGGAAGTGAGGGAGGTTAATTCAGACTAAGCCGCCACAAGCCGATTTTGCTTTGTGTGCCCCTCATGCACGTGCGCATGCGAAGCATGCCGGGGCCTTCTTTGCGTTCATGTGCCTGCATGCGTATCGCGGGGTCGCGATTTTCTTTTCCAGGGCCGGGGGGGATCTGTAAAGTCGTACTCATGCGCTTCGGGCCGAGGGCCGGCCATCCCGTGCCACGAGGCTGGGATTGGACGTATAGCCCAAGGACCCTGGCAGCTAGACAGAGAGAGAGAGGCCCTCTATAGAAAAGAAAGAATAGAAAGAGCCGGGGCCTTTTAAGAGGCGGTCCCGGAAGGCAGTTGTGACCCGATTCGAAAGTTATGGAGATGATGGAGACGGCCGAACATGTTATTGAATCACCCCTTACATCGTTACCGTTCAGGAGATATGAGCCATTAAAGATTCAAGCAAGGGATGTCCCAAAAGGCAGAATTGCACCTGGCCCCGCAAAGTCATTCTATGAAAGCAATAAAGACATTCTGCTTTCCCGGACCAAACATGCCCAACTTTGCGGGGCCCTGAGACACGCACGCACTCATCACCGGTCGATCGAATTTGCATGCATGCACGCGCGAAGACATCTTAAGATTCATCTCTGAGTCGAAACGTTGTGCAGCCAGGATCGAACTAGTCTGAACATACACATCCGTCTATTAGAATCCAAAGCCTTCAGAACTCCTTCTACGAACCTCAAGTGCTTTCTATCACGTTCTTAAGGTTCCCTAGCTCAGTCCTGCCGATTCCAAACCGGAATTAGCAGGGCTCCAACAGGGCTTCACTGCATAGGGTTCTAATAGGGCTCCGCACCGCGCCCGCGTGGCATGTCGGAGGTACTTTTCTGAACCATAACCCTCCCCCCCCCTATGGACCCTACCCCATTATAAGACCGAGCGAAGGAGATCATTCCATGGCCACCCTCGAGCAGTGACTGGTGGAGCAAATGAAGTAGCTGATCACATGGTTAGGGAACTCCTTCTCTTAGCCTCCCACCCTGGAACTGGAACTTCATGGATACCGATCGCAGTTGTGGACGGGAGACGCCTATAGAATGCCTCCCTTCTCCACTGCACCCCACACCCTACGATGCCCCCAGAGTGGAGCACTCTGGTCTAAAACTGACGATACGTACTCCATGTAGCAACAGCAACAGGCATGGAGCTAATGAAGCCAGTTCATTATTTCAGCATCTCCACCAGACATCGTTAGTGGAACATCACCGTGACGGGGACTTTTCGCTCCATAGAATATCACTAACTACCACCAGCCGTAGACCCAAGTCCAGAACACTCGAAATCTTACATAGCCAGACCATATCTTGAGGACATGCGCAGGCAATCACCGCAATACACACCTATTCAGCACTTCATATTCACATACACCACTGAGCCCAGATCGCTCTCCTCAGACAGCCCGCTAATATCCACGGTTTACTCACTTATCACGCCAAGGCAGTGAGGTTTCCTGCGGGGAGAGTGAGGGAGCTCGGCTCCCCTTAACACGGCTGTGTACGCTAACTACTCAGCCAGAGGGCAGGCACTGACAGGCATCAGCTCCGAATGTCAAAAGGACTGGTGCAGCCGGCCTGGTCTTTCTCCTCATATGGCAAGATCGCACCGTATGGTAATAGAGGTAATCTGTCCCCCTCTATCAAAAACATCAAAAGATAAGAAAGCATAAGCAGGACAGCCTCAGCGTAGCATAGAAGCCAGCGGATACGCAAGATAGACGGAGAAAAGACAAATCTATCCCGAACGGTCTCTAACAGTAAAACAGTCTCCAAAATAACTATACGTCTCAAACTTTTTTAGACAATAAACAATACTTAAAAGCTTAAAACAAAGAGTTTTAAGCGATCAAACAGTACGATTTCCTGTTTTTTAATCGGGTTTAGTGAAAGAAAAAAATATATTATGTTTGACCGCGGCGTGTATGTTTCGCGCGTCAGCGCACGTGCTGCGCCTGTCATGTAATTAAGGCGGCGGCGGGGCTCATGCCGGAGCAAACTTAAAATCGCGGTGCAAAAAAATCAAAGAAGCCAATTTTTTGATGCACGTAGATACAGCTGAAGGACGCGATCGCACCTCTATGCACATTGAGTTCAAAGGTGATCGATGCATACTGCATATTTATCTCTGCACATTATGGGACTATGGATCTGCTTCAAAAGTATTCACAGCTGATGTTTCCAGATCAGGTTGCGCAGTATTTCAAACAGAATAGCTGTATTCTTTGCATGTCATTGGGAGAGCAGACTTTAGAACGAACTTCAGCCGTCTCTCTTCTTCGGGCATGGCCGTTTCGTTCTGTTAGTAAGCGTAGTGGGGAAAAATGGAGAGGCCCGCATTTTGCTCTCAATCTTTGATCGACGTCTTTTTTCTTTTGCGTGCCTCTATGCATAGTAGTAGTAGTCTGAATTTATAAAAAAAAAAAAAAAAGAAAAAGTATGTGAGGTTTTGGCCAGAAACTTCGCCTCTGTCAGGACCTAAGTTTCGGCAGCAGTAACGTCGTCCACCTAATCATCTGATCCTTATCTTTGGCTTCCGGTGGGAGTCCTCCTTAGTCCAGAAGGCGTCTTCATCACCGACATCCAACCCCGTATACGACCCAAGATCACCCAGCAGGGCGTGCCAGTGCAGTAACTCACCATAACATAGGCAGATATCAGATAGCCCGGACCTCTTTCGGAGGACCCCTGGCTCCTGAAGAAGGCTTTAAGTCACCATATAGGGGTTCTTGCTTTGTCGGTCACCTCCTAAGCTCACACGCTCACGCCCGCGACTCCCCCCGGAAGAGAACAGGCACGAGTTTAAGAAGAGCCGATGGGCCTGCCCACTGAACCCTGCCTGAAATATCGTAAGGACTAGCAAGCGCCCCCACGGAACTTGCTTAAACCGGAACTGAGAATGCTCCTTAGTGGGGCCCGTTTGAATCAGTAGATAGCCTCTGCAGTCAACGGTGCGAGTATGTGAGTCTTTTGAACGGTTCATCAATTAGCAACCCCTGAGGCGGGAAGCAGTACCTCTAGCATTATTCGTTGCAATGAACACAAACCCTTTAATCATCTTATAATAAAAAAAAAAAGAAAAAAAAAGATTGAAAACTTTTTTTTTTCTTTTTTTTTTTATGGAGTGCAGAACCTAGTAACTAATACTATATATTATTCAAACATTTGAAACATTTTTTTGAAAGAATGATATATATGTGAATATAACATCAATGTTACACCATCCATGTTACTAGTAAATTCCCTTGCATGTTCATTACAGCATGGAACGAACGCGGATTATATTAAAGCTGGCTAAGAAATATAATACTTGAACGGTTGGATTTTGCCAGCCAGCCTACTAAACCAGGCTACACCTTAAACTATGTATATGAAATTAGCATCGCAGTGATGGCACGACGCACATACAAAACAAATAATTCTGACAAACGCACATGTACATACAAACACATACGCGAGCAGCACACACACACACACACACACACACACACACACATACAAACATGCAGAGGCACAGGAACAGGAACAGGAACAGGCACAGGCACAGGCACAGGCACAGGCACGTACGTGCGCTCGAATGTACAGAGAGACAGAGAGAGAGAAGGGAAGTGAGCAACTGACATCAAGTGACTCGGAGGGGATGATATGATACTGGAGTGTCATAGAGACAAACCTCCACATATGCGGGGATTTGATCAAACCGCAGGAACCATACACGCATGTCGGTAGATTCACCATACGATTCTAAAACCTGCTGGAACTAGCATTCGGCAAAATTCTTATCGCCGACTCCATGTCATTTCCGCGTCCGAGTCTGACAAATTCCTGTCTGTTTCCTCATTGTGAATTTTTGCCCCTTTATCGCTTTCCATGTGAAGCAACGGTACATTTGAAATTCCTTCAAGACATCCGCAGCCCGTTAGGGGGGTCCTTGCCTCCCTCCAGAAAAGATGGTCGCATTGCGTTGGGGTCCCTCGGAGATCCTCCAGAAGGGTCCGTTGGTCCACTCAGTGCTTGTGCTGTTTCCGTGTCACTCTTTGGGGCAGAGGGGGGGGGCGGTGGCAGGTCTCCGACACCCTCTGCGGGTGGAGGGGGGGGAGCCTCAAAGTCGAAAGGACTCTTCGAGGGCCGAAAGCCGCAGCACATAAAGAACCAACCTGCATGCACACACACAGACACACACACACACACACACACACACACACACACAGAGAGAGAGAGAGAGAGAGAGAGAGAGAGGCAGATGAAGGGAAAGAAATATTCAAAGGGGAAGGAAAGAGGGCGTCGCATCTTTATCTCGCTCTTTTTCTCTCTCTCTGTGTGTGTATGTGTGCGTGTGTTTCTCCTTCGCTCTCTCCGTCTACTTTCGCACCATTTCTTTCTCCTACCCCTCTCCACTCTATAATGAGGTCTACTTCACTCGTTTGGATGAAAACCCCTTTCAGTCTATTTGGAAGAAAGAAGATTTGGAACGAAGAATCAGTAGCGGGTATTCTAGGAAATAGCGATGGCCTCAGCCAGAATACAAGTCGAGGCTGATTGAAACCACCTGTTTATTGGCAAGTCGAAAGTGCGGTGGGACAGACCGTCTGAACTTGAAGCAATCATCCCAATAGTCGATCACTCACTCAGTCACTCTCTCACTCACTCACTCACTCACTTACTCACTACTCACTCACTCACTCACTCACTCAATCAGTCAGTCAGTCGGACCGTGAGTCCGTCCATCCGTCCGTCCGTCCGTCCGTCAGTCAGTCAGTCAGTCAGTCAGTCAAGCAGTCAGTCAGTCAAGCAGTCGAGCAGTCGAGCAGTCGAGCAGTCGAGCAGTCGAGCAGTCGAGCAGTCGAGCAGTCGAGCAGTCAGTCAGTCAGTCAGTCAGTCAGGCAGGCAGGCAGGCAGGCAGGCAGGCAGGCAGTCACTTAGTGAGGGAGTCAGCCAGCCAAGAAGCCAGTCAGTCAGTTAGTCAGTCAGCCCGTCAGTAACTCAGTGAATCCTTTTTGTGTGTCTGACTTTCTATCTATCTAGCTGTCTGTGTGCGTCTATGCGAAACATTCACTGGAGCATGCATGCAGCCAGGTGGCGAAGAGTTCTCATGCACCCACCCGGAGATTCCGAGGTCTGTGCTTCTTCAGGAGGTTGTGGTGTCTGGTCGTGGAGGGCGTACTCCTCTGAGATGGCCTCTCGTACCAACGGGAGGATGCCACTCTGCTGGGACTTCATCTGAGGCACAAACAAACGGCCGTTCCCGGAGGACGACGCCTTCTCGTGAAGCTGGTTGTACTGCTTCTCTGCAAGCTTCTTGGCACGCGCAGGAAAGTCTCCCAGCATTGCGTCCTTTGCTGGTCCCTCCCTCATCTTCCCGACTTCATTGCTCAGCACTCTCTCGACCTCTCGCACGATCGCTTTGGGAATTGCAGCAGGAGCTTCGCTGTCTGACGGCTCGCTGACTGTCAGCCCGGGGGGGGACAGGAGGGAGGGGTCGGTCATCAGACCAATTCAATGGAGATTCATCGTGCGCGCACAAAGATTCGTAGTTCCGGAGGTGCAAAAGCTGCGCAGTAAAGGTCCAAGCCTACAAAAGCCGCCCGGAACACAAAAGCGGGGGTTCTGGCCTCTCTCTCAATCGTGCAGCAGTGGCCTGGTCGTGCAGAGAAGGTGCACCATGTCAAGTTCCAGGTCGATCATGTGGCTGAGGCTCAGAGAAGCCGCACATATATATATTAAATACATGGATTGGGAGTGCCCAGCAGATGGAGCTCGATCTGTGTATGAAAAGTATACGCACATGCATGCAACTGAAATTCTGACCGATACGCGCACAGGTAAATATATATGCCCGCGTCTTGAAAGCTATATATATATACATTTTGTATATAAGTGCAATAGATGTGTTGCAAAGTGTTGCATGCAAGGTGTTGCAAGTGTTGCAATGCGTATCCCCTGGGCATTAATTTGTACCGACTTTTTATTTACTGGTGCCTACAGCAATGAATATATCTGTCTAAATTCCTAGAATTGCTAGCAACGTCAACCTACCTATGCCTTTCCTTTCTGCACTTCTGACGGGAGTGTCTACTTCCCACATGCACTCCGAAAGGCCTCTTCCTTATAGAGAAAAAGACCAAAACAAGGGCCACAAGCAAACTACTGTTCTGTTCCCCCCTGCTCCCAAATAAAGCAACACATGAAAGAAAGTGCCCGAAAAGGCCGCGTTTCTCTGATCTAATGATCGGGATTCATTCAGAAAAATATGGAGATTACAGAATAAAACAGCTTTCATTGAGTGATTCACTCAAAATTTTCTCTCTGTGCTGTCTAAGAAGCAATCTGAGGACTCAGAGTCTTCTTTCCGTATGTATTCATGCATGCACTGTCTTCCCTGTCTCGCCATGTACGTAGACGTAGCGCTATGCCTGAACATGCATACCGGGACCACCTACAAAAAGTCGGTACAAATCAATGCCTGGGGGATCGGCACCAAAAGTCTTTAAACTCGATTTTTTCAAAACGACCCTTTTTTTCTTTAGATGTTCTGTACAAGGGAACGCAACCAATTGGCCACCCAGCTGGCCTAACAAGCAACTGACTTGGACTTACTCTTTCTTTTTTTCCCTTGTCTCCTTTCTCTTGCTTTCTATTCTCAGACAGCAGTCATTTTGGTAGTGTGACACCCCCCCATTTTTTACTGACTTGTACATATCTAGTGCTCTTTTCTGAAGTCTATTGCCCTGGCTCCCCAGCACCCCTCCCCCTGGCATCTTTCTTATCTTTCATCCCTCTCATAAACCATACCCCTCACTTTGCTTCTCTCTCACCTTTCATGAATTCATACATTCACATCACATTCACACACAAAAAAAGTGTACCTGGGCTCCCCCCAGCAGACCCAGTCCCTTCATGAAATACAGTCTGCAGGTGTATACAGACAGAAAGAGAGATAACAAGAGAGGGAAAAGGGTATGAGAGAAGAAGACAAAGAACACTTACTTACACTCATGCTTATATACATACACATACACACATACACACATACACACATACACACATACATACACACACACACACACACACACACACATACACACACATATACATACACACACATATATATATATACATACACATATATATAGCTATGCTTCTGCCCTATCGCAACTACCCATTCGAGGATATACGTGCACCCATACAGCCCACACAGAGGGATGGAGGGAAAACTGAGGCCAAAAATGGACCTAAAATTCGAAAGAACTAACTTTTAGAGTCACTCCCGGCATAGCCGTGGGCAAAGGTCCTCTGCCCACGGGAGGTCTCTAATTGGCGTCAAACACTTGCATTCAAGAAAAAAAACAGGGATGAAGATGTAAAGGTGCCCATCCCCTGGGCATTGATTTATACCGACTTTTTATTTACTGGTGCCTACAGCAATGAATATATCTGTCTGAATTCCTAGAATTGCTAGCAACGTCAACCTACCTATGCCTTTCCTTTCTGTACTTCTGACGGGAGTCTCTACTTCCCACACGCACTCCGAAAGGCCTCTTCCTTATAGAGAAAAAGACCAAACAAAGGGCACAAGCAAACTGCTGTTCTATTCCCCCCTGCTCCCAAATAAAGCAACACATGAAAGAAAGTGCCCGAAAAGGCCGCGTTTCTCTGATCTAATGATCGGGATTCATTCAGAAAAATATGGAGATTACAGAATAAAACAGCTTTCATTGAGTGATTCACTCAAAATTTTCTCTCTGTGCTGTCTAAGAAGCAATCTGAGGACTCAGAGTCTTCTTTCCGTATGTATTCATGCATGCACTGTCTTCCCTGTCTCGCCATGTGCGTAGACGTAGCGCTATGCCTGAACATGTATACCAGGACCACCTACAAAAAGTTGGTACAAATCAATGCCCGGGGGATGCGTGCGTTGCTCGAGCGTGTCTGACTGGGGTGCATTCATTTTCGCGCGTGACTGTGCGCAAAACAGCTAGCGTCGCGATTACAAAAAATGACAAAAAACTTTGTGAACGTATATATATATATATATATATATATATATATGTGTGGCATACATCAGTGTAACATCACGTTATTGTCTCGTCTATATATGTCTTGAGTCGACAGCAGAGCTTAGCTGGAGTCTGTCGGTCAGAGTCCTTCCTCTGACAGTGAATCATCGCGCATATCTGCCCGAGAGCCGACCATAGAACGTGTGGCAGCGATCAAACTTTTGCATGCATGCATGCACTTCCACGCAAAGTCAATTTAATGCACGCAGTGTGACGCAGAATAACATCAAGGCCCATATAAGAGTGCCTGCGCTTAAAACTAATGTGGTGGACACGTCTAGAGTGATGGCAGCCTCCAAAGATCAGGACGGTCTCTGTCCACTGCGACATATTTTCCTTCTGTACCTTCCTTGAAGAAGCAACAAGGCCGTCTCTTTTTCTTGTGCGTAGGTGTTATATACATAGACTGGAGTCAAGTGCACGATGAGGGGCACCCAAGAAGCACAGCACACAAACAGCACACGAACAGAGACCGTGATGGGTCAGTCTCACACTGCATTGGTGTCGATTCTCCGCATGCATGCTGTCGGCCTTGTCTCCACGTTCCGTGCATGCATGCACTTTCTCTTCACGATCTCATGTAATGCAGCTCTCCACGATACTGAGAGGCAGTCACGTGTCTATCAGCCCAACCTCCAGCATTATGCGGACGAGCCAGAAGACAAGTGCATGGCAACCTTCGAGTTGAAGGGAATCACGGTCAGCCTTTTCATCTTTATGGGAAAAGAAACGTGTTTTATTGGGGATAATTCGGCGTGCAGATTCAGATTGTTCAAGTGAATGTGCCAATGCATGACACTGTGGATTGACAAATGTGTTTAGAGAGAGGCAGGATGTGTGAAATACATCGAAGTTGTAGAAAAGTGAATAGAGCAGCACAGGTAGACGGGTATATATATATATATATATATATACACATGTGGGCGTTGGATGGACAGAAAAATGGGGGGACGTTTTCGCGAGTAGGTTGACTGGCAGACCCAAACATAGTCAAACAGACAGACAGAGAGATGCAGAGAGATGAGGATATTCCTCGACGGACGTATAGATAAGTGTACAGAGAGGACAGTGCACACACACATTTGCACATGTGTTAATTTTTGTGCTGGTCTCTTTGCATCCTCCTGGGGTGCTCCTTCTTACATGTCTGTCCGTCTCACCTTGAAAGCGAGGGCACAAATGTATGGCCTCCCAGAACCAGCCTTTGTTCTTTTAAGTTCTTCGTGTCTTTCTTGACTGTCGCGTGTCCTTCTCCCCCCGTTCGGTTTGGAATCCCTCGGATCCTGTTTTCCTTTTCCTTCCATCCTCGCTCTGTCACTCCTCTGAGATAGTAGTCCTCACCAGATATAAGCATGCATGCCATGGTCAAGATCTGCTTCTCTCTCTGTTTTGACTCGCATTCTTCCCCGCGTTCCTCCGTTCCCAACTTCCCATTTCTGCCTTCCTGTGTTCATGTGTACCCCTACAGCTCGGTCAGCCCCGGTCAAAGGTTCTATTCGGGAGGTTCCACGAGTACCACGGTCTCCTGCAGCCCCACCCTCTGCAGCCAGATCAGCAGAAGGCCGCAAAAGCCAGGTTCCGTCGACAGCAGAAACAGGCAGAGAGGAGACTCGAAAAGATTCAAGTCGAAAGCGAACTCTGGCCAAACAGACAACGAAAAATACAGGGCGGAAGCAGTGGAAGCCTGTCAGTCAGTCTCTCCTGCAATCAATCATTTGTTTGCCGACAATTCAGATGACTCCGTCTATTCGTTTGCTTTCTCATGCATGTGTGCCACAGCCGAATCGCACAACCCAACGAAGGACACATGCATTACAGAAACACCTTGGAACCCCCCCCCTACTTGTTCCCTTCCCTTTGCAGAGGCCACAGCGCTTTCGGACAGATGGCGCCCAGACCCTGCAGGAGCGCCTGCCCCTCTGGGAGGAGCCGGGCCAAGACCGAGCTACGAGAGAAGCCCCCAACGCCAGGCCCCCTTCTGGACCTAGAGACTGAACCCCTCTCTGAGCAGCGCACCCAGATAGCCCGAGACGAGGCTCCGGTGGCGACTGCTCTGGTCGACCATCTCCTCTCGCACACGCGGAGGGACAAGCAGAGCGCCTCGCACACCTACCTGGAGCATCCCTTAAAGGACGACAACAAGGCATTAGGCCGAGAGGCAGGAAAGCTGGTGTGCCGTGCAGTCCAACTGGAGGGGGCAGCAGAAACGGGAGGCAACGGGGGTCACGGCTTTGGTGGCAGCCTTCAGAGAAACAGCCTGGGGAGAGTTTCTGTGCCTTCTCTGGATCTGTCTTCTCTCAAGTCAGTTGGCTGGCTGGAACGGTAGATCTACTGTTCTTCTGTTTGCGCAAGGCTTGCTCCTGGCTGTTGCGCTTTCTTTTTTCTTCACGTTCGTTTTTTTGTGCAAGGATTTCCTTTGTTTCTGAATTTATCTTTGTATGGTTGTCCTTGATTTTCTTCTTTCTCTCTGTGAATTGTTTTCACTTTTTTCAAAAGTCTTCTTTTCTGGCCACTAGGGTGGAGCTGGGTGAAAGGGAGAAGAAGAACCGCCAATTGCAATCACCTCCAAGTTTCGCTTTGATTCTTTGCCTATGTGCTGGCCCAATGAAAGATCCTGAAGTACTCTCCTCTTTCTTTGTCTGTCTGTCCATCAAAATGTCCTCGCAGATACGATTCCTTCTTCTCCCGTGTCTACGGAAGGGACAGGGTCGGCTCTGCATTCCCCCAAGGGTACCAGTCCAACCGGTTCCTTCCTCCTCCTGCACCCTCAAACCCTGGCCACTTCCTCTACCCCCCACCCCTAGATTCCCCCGTACCCCCTGCTACCAGCGGAGCTCCGACGGGGGGGAGAGACGGGGAGACAACAGACTTCCGAGTCAGCAGCAGTGCTGCCATCCGAGTCGCCACCGTCTCCGCAGCCACCACTGTTCGCCGTCCCCTCTCAGGAACCTGTACGGGCAGAGCCTCGGCTGCAGCGGTTTCGGAAGGTGTGTGCGGTACAAAGAGAACAGACGTGCCTTTGTCCCCCTCTGCTTGTTCCAACATGAACAAGGGCGGATTTGCATCTCTTCTCTCCGCAGGAATTGTCGGGACGAAGCTCCACGCAGCCCCACCGTCACCCGCAGAATCGGATGCCGAAGCGGAAGAGAAAAAAAGAAAGGGCGGAGACAAGGGAAAGCAAGCGAGTGGGTCCGACCAACCCCGCACTTCTCCCGCACGTCTGGAGGTGCAGGTCCCCTCACACAGACAAACACCCAGGGACCCAGGCGTTCCCCCCTCTGCCCCCCCATCTTCAGTTGCTACCACAGGACGCTTACCTCCCGCAACAGTCCTGCAACATGAAATCGTGCCAGATGTCCGAGCACAGCACAACGTCTCTCTGGTTATGTCGGGCAGCCTAGAGCTTCTCCCCTTCGGCTCACAGGGCCCTGAACTTCTCCACAATGCCAGCACGGGGATAGGGGAGGAGAAGAAAGACAAACACAAAAACAAAAAACGACACCGACCCACAAGCGCCAAAGCACCGAGGTCTCCACGATCACTTCACGTTCCAACAACCGACCGCTTTGCCTATCCCAGGCCTGCAGCCCTTGCATTGGCAGCAGCGTCACGTACTTTTCTTCATGGCCATTCCCCCCCCCCCCCCCCCCCCCCCCCCC
>JAHBMJ010002918.1:0-14753 GCA_018398765.1 Chromera velia
ATGTATTGATCCATACGGAAAGCATGCATGTATTGATCCATGTTGTGAAGTTGATTCGCGTAATACTTCGAGTGATTTGATAAAGCAACTCTCAATAGATGAGAGCAGAAGCCGGACAGAAGTCGTGCAGTATTATTCCTGTATAGAGAACCATAAGATTAACTGGACTGTCCTTAACTGGACTCTCTAGTTCATTACATAATAACTCACAATTTTAGGTTTTTGACTGTTTAAGAAGAAATGATTCGATTTAAAACAACTTTGAAGCATTTTTTTAAAAAGAATGGTAGAATATTTTATTTTGTTCAGATGTGTTTTTGTTTATTATGTTAAAGACTTAAAGTCGTCTTTGTACAGAATAAAAACGGGGTGTGTGGGAGGCGGAGCCCCCCAGGGGCCAGGGCATAGACATTTGAGTTTAAAAGTCAGATTTGAGGTAGGTTTGATGTAGATTTGATAGGAGTGTCAGAGCAAGCCCCATCAGACCGGCAGATTTGATTTGAGGTTAAGCCTGACCTCAAATTAAATCAAATCAAACCAAACCTGGTTACTAGTAGGGGGAGGGGAGCGGGGAGGAATTCCCTAGAGCCTGCATGAGGATCATAAATGCTAGTCAAATATATTTGGTTAGTTTAGTCAGTTAATTAGTTCTCTATTAGGTTATAAGCTCTACCGTGAACTTGACTAAGTAAGTAACTAACTAACTAAGTAACTAACTGACTGACAAATAAACTATAACTAACGAACTATAAAGGCTACAAGCTCAGTGCTAAAAATTTATTAGGATAGTCAATGTATACATGATTACTAGCCTAGTTGCTAGCATGATTCATATATTTTAATATATACAACTACCTTCAGGTTTTTCATCATGCACGTATGACACAGTCGGACTGTTATGAGAGAGAACGCATTCATCCGCATGCAAGCATGCACATGCAGATACACATGCAGTGTCTTATATATTTTACACCAGGACTCTCGCTGGAAGTTTGACCCGGAACGAATTCGTCAATCGCGTGGGTCAATCATTTGAATGAGGACAGTTTATTTTTTTCCCTCATTTCTCCGGTCAGAACTCTGTCCTCTTCAGTTTTAAGTTCGTTTCATCGTTTTCTCCCCCCTCCCTTTCACTTCGTGTCCTTCCGTTCTCTATCTCTCCTCTTTTCTTTTGCATTGTCCTCCATGCAGGCGATCTGACTGAATCAACGCTCTTTTTCCTCTGCGCATAGATGGCCATCTCTTTGGCTTTTCTTAAACTTTCCCCAAAGTGATTACAAACAGTAAATGCATCTTGGCCTGTCTTGAACGACACTCCGCGAGCACAGATGAAAAAAACAGCAGCAGCGCGAGGTGATAAAAAGCAAAAGGACAGCAATAAACGACAACGGATTGAATACCTACCTGTGCAACCAAGACAAACTCAATGAAGACCTTGCGCACGATGCATTCATGCAAGGGTTTCGTTTACAGAGAGAAGGACATTGCGGGAGGATGAAACAACGAATGAAGGAATCAAGGGATTGCTTCACAATGCAAACACATCCATGAACGAATCCAACTAATCGACAACGAGCAAATGAACAGGCAGACAAACAACAATGGAGACGAACAACTCACCGTGCAGGCGTACGGCTGTCGGATGGATCAGATTAAACATCAATGAGTGAGAGAGTGAGAGGGGAACTCTCCACAGAGTCTTCGAACCAATCACTCACTTCGTATGGACAAGCAAGCAAGCAGGCAAACAAACAAACAAACAGACGAACAGGCGGACGAGTGCATCAGTCTACCAACGCATATCATTCTTGGTTTTTTCATCTTGACCTGAGTGCTGGAAGCACCCAGTCATCTGAATCTGCTTCATCTGTCCACCAGAACCGTTGACTTATTGTTTTTGTTACTTCCTGCTTTCATGTTTCGTTCTCTTCAATCTCTCTCTTTACTTTTCCGTTTCGTCCTGAAACTCACCGAGACGGAGCCCCACCGTTTCACTTCCGAGGTGCACGCTCTTTATTCTTCCGTCTCCCTCTCTCTCCTCCATCTCCCCCCAGTCCAACTTGAATATAGATGGGCTGCCAGAGTTAGAGTCAGACGGAGAAAGGCCTCTCAGCAGACTGACGAAAGATTGGGGGACCAGTGGATGTATAAGAGCAACGGATGCCAGGACAAGATTCACGAGGACGCAAACGGACAGAAGACCTGCGTCGCTTCTCAATGCTTCCTCTGCAAAACAGTGAAACACCGCACTCAGTCTGTCGAGGGCTATCTCAGAAGACTCGCCTTCTCTCTCTACCTCCCCATCAACATGAGACCCCCGATTCCGATTCCCGCATCGAGATGATGACGAAGAAGAAGAAGACCCCACTGCGACCCTCTCCAGGGCCTCCCAGACTTTTATCCTTTCCTCCAACGCTCTTTTGGTCTTTGTGCGACCCGCCACTCCCCCCTCCTCCTCAGACAGAAGTGCGGCCCTGTCAGCCTCAATAATCTCCAGAGCAAACCTGCACCTGCCCTCACTGCGTGCTTCCTCTGGAGCGCTGGGATTGGTCGCAGAGCGCTGCACGGGAGGAGCAGGAGTAGGCAAAAAACAAAAGCATTGCTTTCAACTAGGAAGTCATGAGCTCTGTGTGCGTCTGTGTGGGGGGGGAGGGGGGGGGAGAGAGAGAGAGAGAGAAAGAGCGCTGGAGGCAATGATTGCGGTTGTGAAGATCCACTTTGACGCGCATGCAACCGGAAAGGGAGAAAGAAGCACAAAGAACCCACCCACCCGTCCACCCACCCACCTTGAGGGCCTCCCCCAGGTTACGCCTCGCGATGGCAAAAGACGGATCCTGCAGTCAGGCAGACATCAGACAAAAGAGGACAAAATTAAAAGAAAGACGTCAGGCATGCCAGAAGTCAGATGTTCGCCAAGTCATGCTTTTTTACCCGAGTCCCTTTCCTTTCTGCCTTTCCTCGATCCTCTAATAGACAGCTGATCCAATCTAGTTGACATTCTGTCTTTTCAACTTTGAGGACAGCACACAGATAGAGAGACGCATTACAGCAAAGGTCCGTCGGGTACTCATCAGCTCTGCCACTAGAAAGCGTCAAAGAGAGTCCGGCTAGCCCAGACAGAACAGATAATGGATTCGACGTCCCCCCCTCATATGTGGATGGGAGGAATCGACTCTGCCTGGTCTCTCTCTGTGTTAGCGGTGGAGGGGGGTCAACCGAATAAACGCTTTCTCTACTTTCCTTCACAAACCGCAGCTCAGCAAAAGAAGAGTGCGTGAACGAATCTTCTTTCCAACTAACCATCTCAAGAGCGACTCTGAAAAGTTCCTCTGCCTCCCCGTGCTGTCCCTTCATCTGAAGCAGGCGCCCGTAGTTGTTGTAGAACTGGGGCACAGTCGGGTCCTGCAGGCACACTCACATCATACAGGGGAGGCACTCAAACATACGCATACTCATACTCACACTCACACTCACACACTCGCACTCACACACTCACACACTCACACTCGCACTCACACTCACACACTCACACTCGCACTCACACTCACACTCACACTCACACTCGCACTCGCACTCACACTCACACTCACACTCACACTGAGACACCACCACTGAAGACTCTTTCTTTACAACGAAGGAAGGAAAAGTTAAGTTGCTGACTGACGAGATTGATGGCCTCCAGGTAGAGCATCTCTGCTTCCCTCAGGTCCTGCAGGGAGGCGGGGAGGGAGGGAGCGACTCAGAGAGAGGCAGGCAAGCAGTAGACAGAGAAAGTCAAATTACGCGCAAAACTGTGCAGGGAAAAGGGCCTCTTTTGAGAGGCAAGGAGAGACAGAACGCTGAACACCGAGGCAGAGAGAAGCATGAGAGGGAAGAAAATTCCAGAAGAACAACAGAGAAAGACGCACAAACAGACAGGCAGGCAGACAGAAAACCAATCAGTCAGAGAGAGAGAGAGAGAGAGAGAGAGAGAGAGACAGAGAGACCAACCAACCCCATGGAGCTGCTTGACAACGTTAGCGAGATTGTTCCTTGCGTGAGCTCCGTTGGGGTCCTGAAATGAAGAGAGAACAGTGAAGAGAAAGAAAGAAAAGATGAATCAGAAGACAAAGAAAGAGAGGGACTGTGAAGAGGCATGATCGAAGGGAGGGGCACACAATCCCCATCTGCCCCAACCTTTCGGGAATTTTCAAACAGACTGCAACTGTTAATTTCCACATGTCTGTCTGCATACTCCCTGCCTGTCCCACTGCTCCCCTGCCTGACTGACCACCTGAATGCACTGTCTCCACAGAGTCTCTGCCTCCTCGAACCTCCCCGAGAGGAACTGCAGAGTCGCCAGGTTGTTCAGCAAACCCGGGTGGTGGGGGTCCACTCGCAGACCCTGCAGGCAGGCAGGCATCAGATCAGTCCATCCATCATGATACCATCCATATCGACACACACAGAGATAGAGATAGAGAGTGAGAACAAAAAAAAAGAAAGAAAGAAAGAAAGAAAGAAAGACTACGTGCGTGTACTCACCCAAACGGAGTTTGGGCAGCAAATCTCTCGATCTACGCCTCACGAGAAAACGAGAAAGAAAACTGACCAACGAACAGAGGGTGCCGAGGACAGGGAAAGCTTTCGAGTGAATGCGTTCAACGAATGAAAAACAAAAGACGCCAAGAGAACACGTGACCACAATTAATCGATCTGGTGTCCCAAGTATCGTCTTGAGACATGGATAAAAAAGAAAGAAAGAAACAGAAAGAAAAAGACAGAAGGGCAAAGAATGCCTCCTACTGACCTACCTGTGCATAGAGGTCCTCTGCTCTCCTGCTGTCCCCCAACCGGTTCTTTGTCAGCAGTGCGAGCTCGTTGAAAGCGTCTGCGTGGGAGGGGTCCAGCCGGGTGCACTCTACGTAGAGGAGACGGACCTGGAAGATAACAGGAGGGACGAATACCCATTCATTCAGACACTGTATCTTTACTTGGAGAACAGTCATTCATGCAGTAGTGATGCGGTTGGGCTACTCTCCGAAGGTTGGACAGAGTTGTGTATGTAGCTTTTTGTTCTTTTTTCTCTCTTGATCTCTCCGTCACTTGCCCCGACGGACTTTAGCAGCATCCAGCCAGACACTACTGCATATCTTTTCCAGAATTATTCGGTTTCCATTCCCCCAAATGTAATGTTCACACAGTCCTGAGACACAAGCTCGGCGCTCATGCCCAGCAGAGAGTACATTCACTGGCACGGAGCCTCCACCAACGCCTTGCAAGACCGCCACACACTCACACATACTGACTCATTCTCACACACTCTCACTCACCTCTCCCAGTCGCATCGTCTGGTTGTTCCTGTCTACTGCCAGAGAGTCCAGCGTGAGGGCGAGTTGGTACCTGGCGTCTGCAAGGTGGGGGTCCTGCAGGGAGGGGATTGGGGGGATGTCCACGAGAAAGGGCAGGGGTGATTTTCTTGTGCCTGCATATATGTATTATTTGCTTTGGGGTTATGTATCACCAGCTGCTTATCCTGTAGCGAATTGGAGACTTTTGCTTTCGTCCTTTCACCTTTCACTTAATTAATTCCTCGCATCGCATGACCGTCGCGCCCTTCTGAATCCATCCATGCATGCATGAAAGCACTTGTACCCCTGCCCAAAGAGTTTTTGAGGAAAAGTTCGAGAGGCCTACTCACTGTCTGGATGGAGGTGCGGAGGAAAATCTCGGCCTCCCTGAGTTCTCGTCTCTCTCTGGCCATCTTCCCGAGGAGGTAGTTGACACCTGCGTGACGTTTACTCTGCAAAGAAAGAAAGAAAGAAAGAAAAAATCAACGACACAGGGACGGACATGAACTCCGCACTTTCTTTCGACTGCCTGCCTGTCGGGCAATCAGACTCAATTCCTGTCAGGCCGTGGTCGGAGAAGCTGGAAAATGAAGCAATGACTGGTCGCCCAAGCTTTTGTTCTGAATACGCTCTCCGAAAGTGTCCGCGTTGTAAAGGGAGACTTTCTTTCATCGACCCAAGTGTTAAAGATTCGAAAAAATGCACACACACATGCACATGCACGCGCGCACGAGCATAGAAGCACAGGCGCATCCCCCTTCTCTCCCATTCCATTGAGGCTGCTGCTTTCCTTCTGACCGACCATGAAGAAGGACATCCTGAGGAGTCGGGCTCCCCTTCTGCGAAGAATGGAGTCGTGGTGACCCTGCATGAGAGAGAGAGAGAGAGAGAAAGAGAGGAGACGAAGGATGAAACAAGGAGGGGCAGAGAAAAAGTTCCTCTCGTGAAGGGACAACTGAATAGCCTGTCGATTGAAAACCATAGCGCTAGAAGGGAAGGAGAGAGGCACTTTGTCTTCTCTTCGGGACCAAAAGAGGCGAGGACATTTCAGTATAGGTGAAGGCAAGAGAAGCTGACACTCATTTTTTCACGTCACACCACCCTCTCATTTCACTTTCCTCACGGCCAGGCAGACAAGAGGGAGCGGGCAGAGGGAGAGCGATGTGATCTGCTTCAATTCCGTGAGCTTATTTTCTTTTAAAATAAACATGACAGAATGAAATGAAATCCAAACAACTCGACAAGTTAACGCACCAGAAGGAGAGAAGCGAGCATCACCTGAGCGTCGACGTCATCGGGTTCCTGCAGGAGGAAGAAAATTTATCTGTTTGTTTGTTTGTGCGTTTAATCAAGTACACATACAGATTTACCAACAGGCAATGCAAGAAAGGATCCATTGATCTCTCTGGTTTTTCACCCGTTGTTACTGCCGAGCGCTGCTGCCTTAATCATTGCTCAGTGCTTTTGTGCGTTCACACGAGAAATCAGCCTGTCTGTTCTGCCCTTTTCGGTGCCATCCTTCTCCTCATCAGCAAGCAAAGGCGCCGCAAGTACAACGCCGCGGAAGGCCGAGGCGACTCTATGACAACCTCCTTGGCAGACTGACGGACTGACAAGCTGCAGTGCATCCATCAACAAGTCCCTGGCAGTTTGGGAATCCTGCAGACAGGCGGACAGCACGACCAATCAAATGGTTTTCGTGCATATGGGAGAAAAAAAAAAGATATTCTTCCCAAGTCATCAAGACATTCAGGGGTACAAAGCAGGCAGTGAGGCGCACGAACGGAAGAGGGGCAACAGTTGCAGGAGTCACAGAGTCTCGTTTTCTCACTCCAAGCTCCTTTTTAGTTCTGCTATAAAAAAAACCGGTACAAATCGAACAAATTCCTAGACTGAGGGCCAGAGCTCTCACAATTACATGAGGGCAACAATCTTGACTCCCCTTCTTCTCTTTTCCTCTCTCCCTCTCTCACGGCAAACCCAGCCGCCCAAAAAGCGAAAGAAAAACAAAATAGTCACGAGAAAGAGTCCCTCCCACTGACTGACCCCATCAACTTCGAGGACAAATTCCGACAAGGCGATCATCACCTGAGGGTGAGAGGGCCACCTCACAAAGAGGTCAAACAGAATCCTCCCCCCTCCCGCGTCGTCCCCCCGGACCTTCCAGAGAAATCGGGCAAGCTCTACGGATATGCGAACGTTATGGGGGTCCTGCAGAAAGAACAGACAGATCAGAGAGAAATAAAAAAAGAAGAAAAAGACAAAGAGGCGCGATTACGAGCTGACTCTCAGCCAAAAAACTCCACACACATCCCGAAGGACAGACTGACAGAGACAGAGCAAGCAAAAAGACATCCGCAAAACCGAAAAACAAAAAATAAAACCAACCAATCGGACTGCTAATTGAAGTTGCCTCGTGGCCTGTTCAGCGAAAGTTTCCCTTTTCGAGAGGACCCGCCCCAACCGGAGACGGGCGTGGGGGTCCCTAGGTCCCTGCAGGCAGACAGAGAGGCAGAGAGAAGAGAGGGCAGGGAGGAAGGCAGCGAAAATCTGTCGTCTGTGTGCTGGTGGTTGTCGAAAGAGGGTCAAAAGAAGACAGAATGAAAGGCACAATAGGATAAGATAAGAGAGGAGAGGAGAACAGGATTCAGTTGCCGCTTCCACATGATCAAGAACGGACAGAAATACAGACGAACCTACAGAGGGAAAAAAAGAAAAGCAGAAAGAACAAATTGCAACGTTTGGATGGCTGTCAGAGCAGACAGCCTCTTTCCCCAGAGATTTCTCATCAACACCGCTCTTGACTCCACCTGTACATCTGTCTCTTTTAATTCTGTTTCACTTAATTCACCGACAAAAGAATTAAGGAACAGCTAGGCCAATCGACGCGCTCACTCACCCTGAAAACTTCAGATGCAGTAGTGACCAACTCCGTCATCGCATCACTTGCCGACAGAGATGTGAGGGTCTCTAGGGGGGGCAGGTCGACCAGAAGAGGCAGACCGCCTGCCTTGGTCGTGCTGCTGCTGCTGGAGGAGGAAGATCGGCTCTCCCCTCCCTGACTCTGACTTTGTGCCTCAGCAGACGAGGAGGAGGAAGAGAGATGCTGGGAGGGTGAAGGTGGACCTTGGGTGAGTGCGTGTGCGTCCTCCACGAGGACCTCTGAGTGCCCCCCTGTTCCTGCGGAAGTGGAAGAGGCCACTTGAGGAAAACTGAGCGCGCCCATGTGCAAGTCAGACAGAGGGGGAGGGGAGGTAGTGTGGGGGTGGTGGGAGTCGAGAATGGCCAGGGGACCCAGAAGGAGGAGGGACGCCATGTGAACGTCGTCAAGCAGGACGGCGGCTTGCAGCTGCACGATCGATCAATGGATTGGATTGGATCTATTTTTTGGTGAACGGACTGAGAAGAGAGAAGAGAGATAGGAACGAGAGGGGAGCTCCCGATGAGAGGGAGAGAATGAAGGGCAGCAACAGACACAGTGCAGTTAAAGTTCTTTAGAACGTCCAAATTTCTCAATCCGAGGTTTTGGCCGACGATGCAAATGGCAGGGATACTTGTGTACCCTCACATCTCATCATGACAGAAACCAATACAAAACCATACGCACAGAAACCCTGCAGAAGTCCTTTTGTACTGCCCCCGCGCATTGACTGACTGAGAACCCCAAAATCCTCAAGACAAAGAAAAAAGCAGCGTCAGCAAAGAAAAACCTGCACCCCCCTTTTCATCCCCATTCCAATTCCAGCACACACACACACACACACATACACACACACATATATATATATGGTCACAGAGCAACTCACCCACCGGGCTTTTTCCCCACAGAGGACATTCCCTGTGTGTCCCTGCGGACCAGGCCTCGATGTCCGCACTCGCCCAGTCGAGGAGTGAGGGCCTCTGTAATCTGACTGCCAGACAGAGGGCGATGTGGGACCTCACTTTGGGGCACGAGAGCGTCGAGTAGACAGTCGTCAAAAGAGCCCCAAGAGAGAGGAGGGCAGCCACCCGAAGAAAGATGAAGGTCATAGACGAGTTCATCTTGAGAGAAGAAAAGACGCAACGACAAGCAGATACTGCCAAGGACTTGCAAGTCACAATGTATCAGACAGTTGGCTTGCTGACAAACAACGGTCCGATTGAATTTCGTGCTGCTTCACTGTAAAGGCAGCCCCTCACTTCTCACTTCTCAGGAGAAAAGAGAAGAAAAATAACAGTTCTATGCGTACAGAGGGGCTAATCTTCTTGTTTCCCTTCCACGACCGTCGACAGAGCTGCGCATCTCCGTGGCTTGATTGCTGTGCGAGCTCGGTCTTTCGAGTCAGTCGGAGGAATTAAGAGACGAAGCGCTGCCTGTGGACTATTGAATCCCCGGCGTTGCCTCCGCGTGCCACGAAGACTCAAGAGCAATTCTGGACAGACCCGTACATGCACAAAGAAATGAGAAAGTGTTCTTTATTCAACCAAGCTGCCAAAGCATTGAAAGCAGCGGAGTGACGGATTATTGACTGACCTTTCTTTCTTCGAATCACCGTATAGTTCGCTTTCCGGGGTCACTTTTTAGGTGCCCCACACGCCGTGCTTTCCGGGGCCCGAAAAAGGCGCACGAGCGATACGCGCGCACCGCGATGGAGAGAGACACACATTATTGCAGCCTCAAGAGTCGCGTTTCTCTATCGTTTCTCTCAGTATTAATAATCTGGCGGCGAATGCAATGGCAGCAGCTGTTATTTGGACTTCAGACACACAGTGTGTGCTGATTCCGTGTTCTTGTCTGGCAACTTCGTGTCTTCGGGCTCTTCGTATTTTGTAATTGTTAGTTGTTCGACCGTCTCTCACGAATGAGTCTCATCCCTCTTCAGACAGAGCGTCCCTCAACTTTCGAGACGGTGTAGGCAAGTCATTGAGGCAGGCGCATAAGAGACATGAAGCCTGATCTCCGTAAGAAAACCCGTCACTTTTCCACACCACTCGCTGACCAGCGACTGGCGTTTGTTATTTCTCACATTGCTCCCGGCCGTCTCTTTGTTGACGTTGGCTGTGGTGAGGGATGCATCATCGACAGTGTAAAGAACTCGGACGACTTTGAGGTGTGCGTCGGCATTGATGTGGAGGCCTACGACACTTGGAGGGGTTTTCTCTTCCACCCTTTCCCCCGAAAGAAAAACCTGTCTCTCCGTCTCTTTGCCCAAGAGATGGAGACGCCAAGTGAGTCCATGGTCGATGCCGACCTTCTCTCCTGCATGGAAATGATAGAGCACTGCGACGATGTTGACTCCACTATCAGAGCCCTGCTGGAGTTCTACCAACCGAAGAAGATGCTCCTCTCCACCCCGAACGTAGAATTCAACCCGATACTCGGAGTTGAGGGGTTCAGGCACCTTGACCATCGGTTCGAATGGACCCGAAAGGAGTTCCAGGATTTGTGCAAACCTGCAGCTGTGCGTCATGGTTACTCCGTCTCGTTCGATGGCGTTGGAGGTCCTGATGAGAAACAGCCAGAACGAGGCCACGCGACTCAAATCGCCATTTTCGTTCGGGAACGTCCTTTCGAGCGTGTTGTGCCTGACAAGGGGTTTTGCGAGAACGAAATTGTCTCGACTGTGTACCTGAGTGACACAGAGAAACGGGAGCAGGAGAAGAGAAACGCAGAGAAGTTTATGAACACGGAATTGCCAGAGTCTGACGAGAGCGATGATGATTGGGAAGGGTGGAAGGATGACGGTGAGGAAGAGTTGACGCACGCAGAGACAGAGAAGAAGGGGGGGTGGGCATCGGAAGAGGATGCGTGGAAGGATCCGGGGAGGGCAGAGAGGGCTTGGGGGTCTGACGAGGTGGAATGGGGCTCTGAGGGGAATTCCTTTTGAGGAGAGAGGAGGAGAGTGCGTTGAAAAGAAAAGAGAAAGAGAAAGAAGGGAAGAGCATAGGGGGAAGGTTGGTTGCTGTGTAGAGTTGAGAAAGCTGCCTCCCTGGGGGCACTCAGAGGGAGGGTGCCTTCGGCTGTGGAGAGTCTGAGGTTGTTGTCTTTCTGTCTTGCATAGTATCTTATTTAATGCTGAGCCGTCTACCTGACTTCGCTTAGTCTCCTCTGCTGTCTTCCGGGCAAAGATTTGGCAGGGAGTCCCGAGGTTGGTTGTTATTTAATTATAAATGTCCGAGCAAAGTGGTGATGGAGTTCAGGCAGGAAGAGGGGAAGAGATGATGGCGACGGGGGGGTCTACAGGTTGCATTGGAGGGGGAAGTTTTGTCCAAAGGAGAACGCAAGAGAAGAAAAATGCATGGTAAGAGTGCAGTGTAGCCCTTTGCTCTTTCAGGATTGTATTTATAGCTGTCCTTGATTCCGTTCTGGTGATCTGAATGGAGACAGCGAAAAGAAGTTTTCTTTTCTGGTGCTGTTGATGGTAAGCCCGAAAGGACAAAAAAGGGAATCAATCAATGTCTTGATGAGAAGGAATCAAGGGAGGGAGGGAGGGAGCGGGAGTTGAATGACTGAAGGGTGAGTTTGTAATCAATTAATGCGACAACGAGGAGAAAACAGAGAGAGGCAGACAGAGAGACAGAGAGACGGGCGAGAGGGGAGGATCGGCTCCTTAAAGGAATGAAAGGTCGGTCGGGTGAGAATTAATGCCAGAAGGTTTCTTTTTTCATCTGGAGACAGAGGGCTGAACTGACGAGAGGGAAGTTTGAATTGAGAGAAAAGACAGATCAGATGAAGGTCCTGTGCTGTCGGTGGGTGATCGAGATGAGATGAGATGCCCTCGTGTCCTTCCTTCCTTCCTACAACCCTTCCTTCCTTCCTTCAACCCTTCCTTCGGTGATTCGTCTGATCATCTGTCTGTTTATTTAACTGTCCGACGCGAGAGAGAAGTTCAACCGGAGAGAAGTGCCGCCACCTCACAGTGAGAGTTGAATGCACAACTGGACTCATTCAATGACCCGTCTATCCATTCCCTTCAAGCTTCTATCAATTTTGTATTCAAACCAATGCTTCGTCTTTCTTCCTCGATAGGAAGGCAAACAGGCAGGGAGGAACAAGCAGGGAGAGAAGAACTGACAGCGAAGGCTCACGAAAAAGTCTAACAGCCAGTCAGAGAGCGAGAGAGGAAAGAGCGAGACATGCAGACAGACCTGTCGGACTGGCAGGCTGGAGGAAACGTTAGAGACTCTCTCCTAATTCCTGTCTCTTTTTGTTGATGCCCCTGTGTGTCTCTCTACTGTCTGTCATCTTTTTGGAATGAAGACTCTGGAGAGAAAAGAGAAGAGACGGGTGAAGCAAGGTCTGAGCAAGTAAAGATTCCACACACATCCACATGCCAACACACGTTTGCAAACGCGGAGTCAGAATCACTCAAGCACACCCACTCGCGAGGTGCGCAAGTATGCAGCCAAGGGAAGAGGAGAGCTGCAGAGAGGTCTCGAGGAAGAAAACGAATTAATCGGGGTGTTTCAAACGCGTCATGAAAGCTGGTAGCAGTACGGCCGGTGCACAAATGAAGATGCATTGAAGAGTCCGGAAGGTGAACAGAAGTCAACAGAAGCCCAAGTCGGGCGTTCATTATTTAAATCTTTAATTTAGATTCTTTCTTTTCTTCATACTACTATACAGTCTATGATGAGTTCATAATACTTCATATGCTTTTTAATATGCTTTAACGTTTACTGCTTAGGTTCACTGAGTCACTGTCCTAGTCACTGTCTAAGTCACTGTGAGGAACCTAGGAAGGACCTGGCCTAAAGTCAATTATTATAGATGCTAGTATAGACGTTTACTAGTACGTCCTAAAAGACGTCTTAGAAGAGGTCTAGCATAAACCGATGGCGATATATAGCCCTGAGCGTATAATCTTTTTATTTTGAAAATTCAAACACTCTAGCATAAAATTCTAACCCCCAATCATCATTATCATCATACTAGGTATAATAACAATTATGACCTAGATTATGACTTACATATAAAGATAGAAAAACCCTATATGATAGCCTATATGATCCGGAACCAATCAGTGATAAACCTAGTGATAAACTAGATGATAAATAACATTAATTAAGTAAATTAATCTAAATCATAATCTGTAAATTAATTATTCAATCGCCACAAGATTCGTAAAAATATGTAAAAACTCATATTTTTCTTTGCTTCCGGCCTGGAGCAGCTTCCCAAGGTAAGCAAGCTTCAAAGTTGCGTTCATACATGGTCAAACTAGAGCTGAAATTGTATCTCCAGACATTATCCTACCCTATCCTATCCTATATAGTAGAAACCCGTATTTAAAAAAATTCTTGATAGTAGACTCGACGGATCCCTATGTTTTTTGGACTCAGTTGAAATTATAAAAGATTTTTCAAAATCAATTTTCATGAATTCCCCCCCCGATCCAGTCCCTCAGGTGATCCCTAGTGACCATGTTTGATTTGATTTGATTTGATTTGATTTGAGGTAGGGCTTAAGCTCAAATCAAATATCCAGTCAGGGAGGACCTAGTGTTTAAAGACCTATCAAATACGATCAAATATTTGATTAATATGACTTTCAACCTCAAATATGAAGGTCCCGAAAAAACTTTTGCAAGTACCGATCCGTCACGCATGCTGATTCAAATGAAAAAACCTAAATCTTGATGGTTTGCTCTCAAAAAAAAAACGTTTTGAGCTGCACTGAAATTGACGTTTCACCCCCTTTTACTTCATGCAGAGGTAAACCGATCAGCTGAACGTTTTCCCGAACAGCTGTGTTGACTTTTCTGGTGCTGGAACATCTTTTACGGCCCCCTTTTTGAGCGTCTGCAAACATTTTACACCCCGTAAAGACATGTCACACAATCCGACAGGGTCGAACGGGAAGAAGGAGGCATTTGTTTTTAGAGCCGGGTACGCAAAAAAAATATGGTCCGTGCAAAAGGGGGCAAATGTGATTCAGTGTCAGGTGAAAATACAAGGAGCCGAGGGGGAAGGAGAAACTATTTGTGGCTGTGAGTATGCAGCAGCGGCAACCAGTTCTTTTCAAACCCACCTCATCAATCAGCATGGCTTGACGATCACGTCTGACAAACATGTGCAGCTGCTCCAAGAAAGACAGGAGAAGCGGTCGGAGGGGGCGGGGGGGACGAAGCAGCCTGACGTGCGAACGTTTTTCCCCACCAAAGATGAAGCAGAAGCCGTGGTCGCACCATATGCAGAGACGCATGAGAAGAGAATCAAGTGCGATATGCTGACCACTGACTTTCTGGCCAGTGCTGGCTGGCCTCATCTCACAGAAAACGAGGCATTGCGAAAGCTGGTCAAGGCACTGGACCCCCGCTACGATCTCCCGTCTGTGGGGAAGGTGCAGAGACTTCTGCTCCCAACACTGAAGAACGAGATTATTCTGTCAATCAAAGACAGGTTGAGAAAAGCAGCGACCCGACGAGTGTCGATCACCCTCGA